>PVKS010026502.1:16499-28683 GCA_004027875.1 Aplodontia rufa | reverse complement strand
CTCTCTCTCTCCCCTCCTTTTAAAAAAAAGGTTTGTTTTCATTGATCTTTATTTCTTTTATTTTACTCTTCTCCATTGCTTTATTTTCTGCTTCATTTCACTAGTTATTTACTTCCTTCAGGCTACTTTTGTTTCACTTTGTTTATCTTTTTAATTGTGTAAGGTAAGAGGTTAGGTTATTTGTTTGAAATCTTTCTTCTTTCTTACTGTAGGGATTTACAGGTATAAATTTCCCTTGTATCCCAAAAAATTTAGTGTTTCCATTTTTTATTTTTTCTTTTGCTTATTAGTTATAAGAGTGTGCTACTTAATTTCTATAAGTTTGTTTCCCACTTTTTCTACTTTTCTAATATTTCCTTGTGGTTGGAAAATAGAATATTTTTATTCTTTTAGTTGTTTTGTAATTTGTTTTATGGCCTAGAATGTGTTTATTCCTAGAAAGTATCCATATTCTCTTCAGAAGAGTGTATGTTCTGCCTTTTTGGGGTTAAGTGTTCTGTAGATATCTAGTAGGGCTAGGTGTTTTATGTTGTTGTTCAAGTCTTTGATTTCCTTATATTCTTTTACTACTTGTTCTATCCATTATTAAAAGATTAAAGTCACCAACTGTTATTATTGAGTTTATTTCATCATTTCTCTTCAGTTTGCTAGTCTATTATTTGTGATGTATATATATGTTCATAATTGTTACATCTTCTGAATATAGTAGCCTTTTATCACTCTAAAATGTACCTTTGTCTCTAGTAACATTTAAAGTATATTTTATCTGATATTATTTTCTTGTGATTGCTGCTTATTTGAAATGTGATTTTTGATCTTTTTTTTTCTTTTTAAAGAGGATCAGTGAGAGAGGGAAAGAGCAAATCAATTTTATTTAGTTTTTCATGTGACTTTCATAGCTCCAACATTTTGTTGTGTACGTGGTGCTGGGGTTCAAACCTGAGTACTCGTGCATGCCAGGCAAACACTGTAACTGCTGGTCATTGCTCCAGCCCTGATTTTTAATCCTTTTACTTTCTGTTTGAATTGCTCATTTTAAAGTGTTTTTAGAAAGCATCGGATAGCTGAATCTTTATTATATATCTATATCCATTCTGATGATTTCTGCCTCTTGGAGGGATTTCATGTTATTGATAAAATGGGATTTAGCCTACCAGGTTACTTTTTTGTTTTGTATGTCTCATCATTTTTGTTCCTTCATGCCTCCTTTACTGCTTTTTTTGCATTAAGAGATTCTCTTTTTTCTTTTTCTTCTTTTTCGAGAAGGACAGTGATAGAGAGACAGAATCAAAAAAAATTTTTATTGAGTTTTTTACATGGCTTTCTTTGCTCTGACATTTAGTTGTGTATGTGGGTGCTGGGGTTTGAACCCTTGTACTTGTGCATGCCGGACAAGCACCATAACTGCTGAGCCACTGCTCCAGCCCAAGAGATGTTCTTTTCTTTTCTTTTTTAAAGAGAGATGGACAGTGAGAGAGACAGAGAAAGAGAGAAACAACTTTATTTAGTTTTTCACATGGCCTTAATTGCTCCAACACTTAGTTGTGTACATGGTGCTGGGGTTTGAACCCGGGTCCTCGTGCTTGCCAGACAAGCGCTGAAACCACTGAGTCACTGCTCCAGCCCCAAGAGATTTTCTTAATGAGGCACTTTAAATTTCTTTAGTGATGTGTTTGCCATAATTTTTGATGGTTTTTTTTTAAGTGATGGCTCAAGAACTTAAAATATGTTTTCTCACTGCCACTCTGTTTTATACAAAGTTAATTCCAGTTAGATATACAAATGCAACTCCTATATTGCTGTATTCCATTTCCCCCCTTTTAGTGGTATTATTCTTCTACATATTACATCTGTTGTTTTAAACCCAACAATACATTGTTACAGTTCTTTGACCATGTTTACTAATTTCCTAGAACTTTTTTGTGCTTTGATTAGCAAATGTATTAAATTTCTGTATATTATAGTCCTAACAGTATATTAGATGTCCATGTAATATATACTGTATCCCAAAAAATCATCCATGTACACTTGAGAATAATGAATACTTTGCAGTTGACAGGTTTGAGTGTTCAGTAGATGTCAGTTACGTCTGTTTAGTTTATGGGTTCACTTTTTTTTTTTTTTTTCAAAGAGAGAGGGACAGTGAGAGAGACAGAGAAAGAGAGAAACAACTTTATTTAGTTTTTTACATGGATTTAGTTACTCCAACACTTAGTTGTGTACGTGGTGCTGGGGTTTGAACCCAGGTCCTCGTGCTTGCCAGGCAAGCGCCGAAACCGCTGAGCCACCGCTCCAGCCCCATGGGTTCACTTCTTAAGACATTATTTAACCATCCCAGAAGCCGATGTCATTCCTCCACGAGCTACCCATTTAACACATGAGTTCTTCTGGGGGAAACTGCAACAGGTGAAACCCATGGTGGTTTATCTATGCTTTGGCATTACCCCTGGATAACAAAGTTTATATACATTGATTGCTACTGTTTTGATAATGTTTCCCACTCAACTGTATCCTGTATCTCTATATACTTCTAATAAAAAATAAATAAATAAATAAATAAATCCTGAAAAGTTAAAAAAAAGACATTATTTAATCAATTACTTTTAAAAATCAGTTAAGAGAAGAAAAGATAAAATAGTGTTTATATTGACTTTTATAAGTACATAATTTTTTTTTACCAGTTTTTCTTTTTCATTTATATTCAGATTAAAGTCTGGGACCACATACTTTGAGTCTGAAAAACTTCCATTAGTATTTCTTGTAAGGCAGGTCTGCTAGCAACAAATTCTCAGATTTTCTTTATCTGGCAATATCTATTTTACCTCATTTTGGTAGATTGTATGCTGTATATAGAATTTATAGTTGATGGGGTGGTAGTGGTTTCTCATTGGACATTGGGCTTTTTTAATTTTTTGTAGTTTTTGTTTTTGTTTTTTTAAGCACTTTTGAATATGTTGTCTACTGCCTTCCTGTCTTCTTGTTTCTGCCAGGGAGTCAGCATTTATTACATTGGTCTTATATAAAAAAGAAAAATCAGTTTTCTTTTCCTGCTTTTAAGATTTTTCTCCTTATCTTTAACTTTCAGCATTTTTACTATGATGAGTGTGAATCTCTTTGCATTTATTGTTCTTGGAATTAGTTCATTGAGCCTCCTGGATGTATAGGTTAGTGTTTTTCAATCAATTTGGGAACTATCAGCAAATATTTGATATATTCTTCAAGTATTTTTTTTCTGTATTTTTCTTCTCCTCCTGGTACTTCTATATTGTCTCAGTTAATATATTCACTGGTGTTCAACATTTCTCTGAGAGACTGTTCAGTTTCCTTCATCTTTTTTTAAATTGCATTATCTGTAAATTTATCTTCAAGTTCTTAGGCTGTTATTTCTCAACACATAGAAATAACTTAGGTCTTTGGGAGTTTGGAAGGGAAGTAAAGGTCTTTATCAAAAATTGAAATATAATCCCTTCATGCATGATTATTTTCAGCCCCTTTTCTTTTCTTGAATTATATTAACTGGCCTCTGTGTATTGCAGTAAGGCAGGTACCAAAAATGCTATACGTGTGATATGATTGTGTTTAAAGAAACAAATATGCCTATAAGTAGATTGATGGAATGGATTAGTGGCCTTTTGACAGAAGATCTAGAGTCACTTGAAGAAAATCTTGGTGTGTTTTAATGGTTGGAATGAAAACATAGAAGATATGCTTATCCATTTGTGATTGTCAGACAGAACTTTCTGACTGAAAAGGTAACCTCTAATCATGAGCACTGTTGAATATGGGTATTATAGAGGAACTTTCTTAGATGTGAGCTGTTGGCTTGAATACCTCATGCAGACAGATCCTTTCAGTTTTAAATACTTTATGTTCCTTTTGTAGGTTGAACTTTTTCATAAAGATAAAGAAGCTTTTCAGGAAGAGTATGAGACAGTTTCTTTAGTAGATCAATCACAAGTCAGTCTCTATGAATATTTTCATATATCTCCTATCAAGGTAGGGGGAAATAAGTTATTTTTATTGTCTCATAATCTAAAATAGTAAATTGATTTGATCTCTTTAGGGGGGATATAGCATTTAAATTATGTTAATAGCATAGAAATTCTGTAACATGACAATTATAGAACATTACAATTTTAGATACAAATAACAAAGGAGTGATCCTTTAAATTTTTTTCTAAAAAATGAATTTTCATTATGTGTAAATAATGGGGTCATTCTACAGCATGTGGTTGTCTTTTTTTTCTTTTTTCTCTTTTTTTAAAGAGAGAGTTTATTTTCATCATTTTTAAAATTAGTTCAGCATGTTTTTAGATATTGAAGGGATACGTTTGTGCACATTCATACATAATGGTGTATGTGGTGCTGAGGTTCAAACCTGGGTCCTCTCACATGCTAGGCATGTACTCTACTACTGATCCACCTCTCCAGCCCCTGTGTTTCTATATTTTATTTAGCTTTCTTTTAAATATGAAATGACAATTTCACAGTTTTGTGTAGCATGTGTATTAGCTTTAAATTATAAAAGATATTTGATTTAAGAATTGGGCAGTGAATTAAAATAAATCTCAAATTTTAACAAAAAATTGCAATGAGTTTACAGAAAACTTGAAAATCCTTGCACATATATTACACATATATGAAGTACAATGGCATCATGCCTTTTAACTGACTTTGTCATACTAACGTTCTGATGTACACATTTGGAGATACTTGAGTGGTTTTTAACAGCTTCTGTTTCTGTATTATTAATGTTATTAATCAATGTGTAAAAATAAATATTTTCCAAAGTTTGCCAAAAGAATAGTGTTAAATAAAGTAAATATGTAATATTAAATTGTTGAATTTAAGTAGAGCTATGTTGGATTTTTAAGTTTCTTTAAAATTTCTATTTAATAATTTTGGCATAATTTGGGTAACTGTACGGTCTTATGGTATATTAAATTCATAATGAAGTTGATTTTTAAAAGTTGAAATTGTCAGTATGAAGAAAGTACTTTTAAAGATATATTTCTTTCTCTCTTTAGCTGCATTTAAGTGTTTCACTGAGTTCGGGTAGAGAAGAAGCTAAAGATTCAGAGCTTCAAGGAGGACTGATGGCGATTCATTCTTTAAATCTTTTGCTAAAGAGTATTGGTGCCACCCTTACAGATGTACAAGATGTAGTTTTTAAGTATGTTTAATATTCAGATTTGTAAACTGATGAATAGTAGTTTCGCATTTACCTAAAAATGTTTGTAAATGAGAAAGTGTGTAAAGTATGTTGCAGATAAAAGAGGAAAGGGTGGTTTTGCATTTAAATGGAATGCAGTGAAACTAACATCCAACATTTCATCTCTTCTAGAGTCTGGCCTAAGAAAGATTCCTAAGAATACATGGTTGCCCAAGGATAGGGTGTTTAAATATGTGATAACTGGGACAGAATGAATGAATGATAGGGGAAATGAAGGGATCAATTTAAACACGTTATATCAAGAATTTATGTTTGAATGTGAGTCATAATATAAGGTCATTATTCAGACATCTGGACAGAAACTCAAAGAGTCTGAGTAGAGACTTTAGGGGAAAGTGATCTTTTCAGTTTGCATGTCTAACTGGTTTTTAAGAACAGTACTGAGAATAAGTATAATAAGAGGTATCTCTGAACCTAGATAAAGTTAGGTTATAGTAAAGTAAAAATTTTGGTTTAGTGGCAGCAGAATAGGATGAAATTTCTAACCTTTTTGTTCTTGTATTCAGCACCAAGAAGCATAGAGCTTCCCAATTAGTAGAATGTGTGAATGTGTTCTGATTTTTTTTTTTTTAAAGATTGAGGGCCAGTGAGAGAGAGGAGAGAGACAGAGAGAAACAATTTTTATTTAGTTTTTCATGTGGCTTTCATGGCTCCCACACTTCGTTGTGTAGGTGGTGCTGGGGTTCGAACCTGTGTACTTACTCATGCTTGCCAGGCAAGTGACTTATCTGCCAAGCCACCACTCCAGCGCCTGTGTTCTGATTTTGATTCCTCACCCATTAAGCAGGAACAGCTGCAATTGAACCCTGGCCATCCTTAATAAGGCAGCCTTTTCCATTTATATCAACGTGTTATCTGTTTTTTGGGTGAGCCATGATACGACAGAGGTAGTAAATAGTTTTAGTGGTCCATGAATAGGATCCAAAATGTCTGTGAATACCTTAAATTATAGGGTTTTTTCTATAGTGATTTTTCAGAGGGTAATATCTATAGATTTTATCAGATTCTTAGACTATAAAGTGCAGAGATGTACATGCAAAAATGTATTAGGAGGAATTGGGAGAAAAAAATTAAAAGAAATGAAAACTATTTGTCAGTATTTAAAATATCCTCTCTCCATGCATATTCACATATGTGTATGTGTGTTTATCTGTATAAATATATATTTTTATACACACACATATATATTTTTTTCAGGCTTGCTTTTTTTGAACTCAACTATCAGTTTCATACAACATCCGAACTACGGTCTGAAGTAATAAGACACTATTCAAAACAGGTTTGTCTGAAATTGTTTTGCAAAGGAACAACATGATACACACTAGTAAAACCTTATGTGTCTATTTATTCATGGCTACTATAAATTCGTCAAGGAAGAAAATGGCCTTTCCAGAATTTTAAAATATATTTTTTCTTAGAATTATAGAAAGAAACATGAACCAACCACTTTTTGTATTTTTATTCCTGTATTTTTTAGCCATTGTCAGAAATTCTTTTCTGTATCAGTGTAGATTAGAAATAAAATTTTTTACATTGCAGTTTAAAAAAATGTTTTATTGATATATAATAATTATACAATATAGTGGGTTTCATTGTGGTATTTACATATATGCGCATAACTTAATCAATTTAACTGTTTAGTGCCTTCACTTCCCCTCCCCATAACACATAGGAAATATTCCTACATTTTAATGATATAACTTAGCATCTGAGATACCTCTGGTATAGTGAACAGATCACTGAGCATGACTCAAGAGATCTGTGTTTTGGAGCCCACTTTTGCCATATACTTACTGTGTGACCCTAGGCATCATTTGACTCAATCTATAAAATGATGGTGGTAATAACAACTGACATAAATGATTATGCAAGTGGAAGTATTTTAAATATTCTAGAGCTTTATATAAATCTAATATAATGTTATCTCATTAGTATAACTGTGACTCACTTTAAAAACAGAATAGTGATGTTGAAGTTTGTAGTGAGAATGTTAGCTAGAGAAAACTAGATATGAATACTAAATAATTTGTAAGAATAGTAGGTCTAATGACCTGAAATGATTAATGTTCATATTTCACTTTTAGGCCATTAAGCAGATGTATGTACTAATTCTTGGACTTGATGTTTTGGGAAATCCTTTTGGCTTAATTAGAGAATTTTCAGAAGGTGTGGAAGCATTTTTTTATGAACCTTACCAGGTAAAATATTTTTATTTGTGTAACAAACATGTCAAGTTACTACTTTTGAATAGATAGAACATTTCTTTTGTTAATTTGGACTGTAGGAACAAATAAACATACAAAATGATATTGTGCAACAAACAATAGTAAGGTTTGGGGGAAGTTGGGAGGAAATTTCTACCTTTTTGCTCAAAATTTAAATAAGATTTAAAAAAAAAAGAAGAGAAAGCGAATCAGTTTTATTTATTTTTTTCATCTGGTTTTTGTTTCTCCAGTTGTGTATGTGGTGCTGGGGTTTGAACCCAGGTACTCTCACATGTCAGACACGTGTTCACCACTGAGCCACCACTCCAGTTCCTACACTATTTTATTGCAATACACTGATTTTTTTTTTTAAAGAGAGGGACTGTGAGAGCAAAAGAGAAACAATTTTATTTAGTTTTTTCTTGTGGCTTTCGGTGCTGTGACACTTTAGACTTTGTTGTGTACATGGAGCTGGGGTTCAAACTTTGTGCATGCCAGTCAAGCTCCGTAACCACTGAGCTACCGATCCAGCCCCAATATACTGAATTTTAAGTGGTCTTTTGAAATATAAAAGGTGGATGCACTTCAGAGCGTAACAGAAGAAAGATCACCATGTATGAAAGATCTTGCTCTGCACAAAGGTGTAGAAATGTAAAAATAACCACATAAACTGACATCCTTCAAAGCAGTCTTAATAACCAGTGAGAAAATTTATTTGTTCTACATCCCTGAAAACTTGTCAAAGCATTCAGTACTTTCCTGCTTTCACTGATAAAATGTGTAGGGTAATAAAAAAAATAAAGTAAAACTTATATAGTACTTTATAAATATAAAACAGAGACATTAAGAATTTGAAAGTGTTTATTTTTTAAAAAATGAGTAATTTGAAATGCATTTGCTTTCTTATCATACAATTTACAGTACAGAGCAAGCACCTTTTCTATACTTTAATGAATTGTCAAACTCCTTTCTAAGTTTTGAACAGCTACCAACATTATGTTCTTGACATGTTGAGTGTCATGAAATTTTCTCTGAGAATTCTTTTTTTTTTTTTTTTTTGACATTTTTGCTGGCATCACTTCCTTTGCAATATCTTTATTCTTTTTATCACTACCACTTTCTTCATTTATATCAATAAGTGCACCATTTTTTTTTAAGAGTGGGAGAAAGAATCAACTTTTATTTATTTTTTCATATGGGTTTTGTTTTTCTGACACTTAGTTGTATATGCAATGCTGGGGTTTGAACCAGGTTCTCACACATGCCAGGCAAACATTATAACCACTGAGCAACCACTCCAGCCCCAATAAGCTCACCTTTAAAAGGAAATATAACCTTTTTTTTTTTAATCTTTTGTCACTTTAGGGGGCCATCCAGGGTCCTGAAGAGTTTGTGGAAGGAATGGCACTAGGACTTAGAGCACTAGTTGGTGGAGCTGTTGGTAAGAAATATAATGCCACCTTTTATTGTATTAGAAAGTAATCATATATTGCTTTTACTAAAGATATTGCAATTTCTGTTAGGTGGATTAGCTGGGGCTGCCTCCAAAATCACCAGTGCTATGGCTAAAGGGGTAGCAGCTATGACTATGGATGAAGATTACCAGCAGAAGAGAAGAGAAGCTATGAATAAGCAACCAGCTGGGCTTAGAGAAGGCATTACTCGTGGAGGAAAAGGCTTAGTATCTGTAAGAAATTTCACAGGGTTGTGAACATTTTAGGAAATATCTTTTAAATTCACATTCTATGAATAAAGAAATAGACTTATAACTCTCACTCCTTAAGTTATTATTTGGATGTTGTAAGAGCAGCAAGTGATGACATAAATATGTCAGTAGCCTCTAAAAATTTATTTAAAATAAAATACTTAAGAAATATGTTAATTCTTAATGGGATATATAAAGGAGAAATTTGTATTTTTCATTTAAAGCATAATTGGTTCTTTGAAGCATCATATGAATGTATTATAAACTCTCAATTGTATTTTCCCTCTAGGGTTTTGTAAGTGGCATTACAGGAATTGTTACAAAACCAATCAAGGGTAAGTATTTTATTCCTTTTGGTTATGTTTCTAAGTCTTTAACAAATTGTTTCTGTCATTCCTTTTTTTTTTTTTTTAAGAGACAGAATCAATTTTTATTTAGTTTGTCACGTGGCTTTTGTTGCCCTGACATTTAGTTGTGTACATGCTGTTGGGGTTTGAACCCATGTACTCATGTATGCCAGGCAAGCACCGTAACCACCGAGCCACCACTCCAGCCCTCTGTTTTCATTCTTGATCCAATTGATTAAAACTTTATCCTTTTTTTTCTTTCTAGGAGCTCAAAAAGAAGGAGCAGCTGGTTTCTTTAAAGGTGTTGGGAAAGGTTTAGTTGGAGCAGTGGCCAGACCAACTGGGGGCATCATTGATATGGCTAGCAGTACATTTCAGGGAATAAAAAGGTAAATTCTCTGTAAGGTAAAATGTGAGTAAAATGCTTAAGCCATGGGAAATGAAATATCTGCTGTTTGGCTTTATACACTTAGTTATCAACATTATAAGAAGATAGATTACATATGACATCCAAAATCATTTTGATTCTTTTTAATTTGCTATGATAATTTCAAATTTATATAATTTTTCAAAGCTTGAAATACATTAATATAGTGCTATATGTCCGTTTTGAAATTATTAAATATAGTATTCTGTATTCTATTTTGACAGATAAAGAATGGCACCTCAATTTAAACTCAGTTTATCCTCATCCTGCCTGTATGATCTTATTTTGTTATAAATTTTCTTTCTTCCTCTTCCTGTGTGTTTTTGTTTTTGTAGTAATTTAGAATTAAGATGGGGAAGTTGGGGGCTGGAGCAGTGGCTCACTGGTTACGGCGCCTGCCTGGCATGTTCGAGGACATGGGTTTAAATTCCAGCACCATGTGCACAACGAAGTGTCAGAGCAATGAAAGCCACATGAAAAACTAAATAAAACTGATTCTGTCTGTCTCTCTGTTTCTCTCTCTCTCTCCCCCTCTCCCTTTCTGTCTCTCTCTCTTTTTTTTTTTTTTTTAAAGAAAGAGGGGACAGTGAGAGAGAGAAAGAGAGAAGCCAGCCTTATTTGTTTCATTTCTAAGAGTTTTGCTTGGTTTCTTTTTGGTTGTTTCTTTATTAAAGGGATCTTTCATCTCCTGTAGTTGTTCTTGTAATTCCTTCCTTAGATCTTTAGTTTATTAAACATTTTGATCATCAGTTTTTTATAATCCTTCTCTGGGTTTTCACCACCTCACTGTTAGTGGGTTCCTTTATTGTTGAATTTTGGGGGGAGATTTGTTTGCCTGTTTTCTCATGTTTTCAGAGGTCTTAGACTTCTTCATCAATTTAGGTGATTCCCTACCTTTTTTTTTTTTTTTTTTTTTGGCATATGGCCTTTTGTGTGTATATTTATTGTATTTTTAATGTATGGGTAGGTGCCAAAAGGTGGAAACTGAGTTCTCTCTCTGGTTGTTCCTTCTTGAGTCCCTGTTGATGGTTTGGGGCTTTTGTCTCCTCTCTTTGAGTTGCAGTATGTCAGGAAATAGTTCAGCAACTAAGTCTTCAAACTGTAAGTTTTTAGCATCCTCATAGGTTCCCAGCACCTCACAGAATGGGAGTGAAATAAAAAAAAAAATAGTGGCAGCTGTTGCAAACAATAGAAAGTAAACAGTGTCCTACTATGACAAAAGAATGGTGGATTCAGCAATTGTCAACAGTGGAAGCAACCATGAACTAGCTCTGGCTTTAAAGCCAATAACAGGTGTCGCCTATTTCATCCACAGCAGTAATGATTGTATTAGCATTAATGGTGAAATAGGAGTTACAAAAACCAATTAGGTCTTAAGGTTGGTAAAAATGGTTAATTAGGGGAAGAGAAAATGTGTTAAGAAATTAGAAAAGGCTTTACAGTTTCAGAACAGTGAACAGAAAGAATGCAAGAGTTACAGCAGATGATGTTTATACAGAAGGAGGGAAACAAATAGAAGAAGCAAGGAATTGTGAGAGCGGGAGAAATAACAGTAGGATTTGCCCATTAGCAAATGATCAGCTATAGACACAAATGAAAAGAATACAAAATCAAATTAAGATATACAGTCCAAACAACTCAAACCCTCACAAGACTATGGTCGGAAAAGATAAATACGTTGTAAAAAATGCTGAATATAATAGAGACAAATAAGTGTATCTACGTATGTCCCTTAACCAATCAGCACAGTTAAAATTTACACTCTCATGTACTTGCACACACAGAGAAAGAATAATTGTATGTGTATTATATATAATATAAATATATAAATTAAATTTTTTAAAAATATTAAAAGTCCAAAATCCTGTTGAAGACTGAAAGAACTGTCTCCACTGAGGTGGTCAAAATATTTGATCAGAATGAGTCATCATTGTCTATATTCAATAGTCTCTCTTTCTAATTTTTCTTGAGTTGTGTAATGATGGAACAAGGTGTGGGGCATCTTAACCCCTTTCTGTTTTTGTGTTGCTCTGAGCTACCAGTTGGAGCAGCCTAAGGTTGAAGCTGTTTGATATAAGACTCCGTTTCTCTTCTCAGCAGTATGGGTGCGTGAGTTAGGGTGTACTCTCAGGTGGTATTTTCTCCATTCTGTGCACTCCCAGGGTACCACTTCTGCAGTTCTGTGCGAGGAAGTCCAGCTGGTGGGGCTGAGGTCTGATCAGACTTTGTTGGGTGGGGCCTCTTTGGAGAGACTAGATTGACCCACCC
>PVKS010026502.1:0-16399 GCA_004027875.1 Aplodontia rufa | reverse complement strand
CTAGGTTCCTTGTAGGCACCTGTTAGGCTAGTATGTGTGTGTGTGTGTGTTTTGATCTCCTGGGTCCCACAGATGCTACAGCGGGCATGCTTGCCCCAAGATGATTCCCACCTCAGCTCTCCCATGTCCAGTTGAGATATAGAATGTGCTTTTAAAGCACCTAGACATGCTTTTCAGCATGAGTGCATAGTACAGCCTCTTGGTCTGTTAGGTTTAGGCAGCATTTTTGATCTGAGGTTTCTCTGTACCAAGATAAGCCAGAGCTTGGCTTGAATGTGACTTCCTCTACTCCCCGTCCTTTTGTAGCGAACCCACTCTAGCAGTCACAGGACGTGAGCTTTCTTTGTTTATTGTACGCAGATTTCTGTGTCTCTAAACTGTTTTGAGTGAGTAATATTAAATTTTAGTGAAATCCCTCTTTCATCAGCCTCTGAAAAGCTATGCTATTGCTGCTTTGGTCCCATGCCATGGCAAAGCTTGGAATGCTTCTTTCTGTACTCTGCCATCTTCCTTCATGGTGGTTTTCTCTCTGAATGAATCAAGATTCCCCCACTTCATTATTCCAAAAGTGTATGCTCAGCACTTGTGCATCCAGCATAATTTAAGATGCTGTTGGAGATCTTATGATGAAACACAGGAATGAAGGTGTAGCTCAGTGGTAGACCAAGTGCTTAGCATGAGTGAGCCAACCTATTTGTAGCCTTTTCAAAAAGTTATCTGTCTTTTATTTATTTATATTTCTTTTATCTCTGCTCCATTTATTTTGTCGTTACTACTGTTGTTGTTTGGGGGAATGAACCCAGGGGAACTTTCCCACTGAGCTAAATCCCTAGATATACACACATACATGAGAAACATATTCTCACTGAGTTTCTTTGTGTTTCTGGACTTAGAACCGTGTGTCACTGTGCTCAACTTCTTTGGTCTAATCTTTATTGTTTTCCTTCTGCTAGCTTTGGGTTTAGTTTCCATTTTTTTTCTAGTTTCTTAAGTTGTAAAGTTAAATTATTGACTCCAGATCTTTCTTCTTTTTTAAGGTAGGCATTCACATTTAGAAATTTTCCTCTGAGCTCTTTCTTTGCTGCACATCATAAGTTTAGTTATACTGTGTATTTCTTTCCACTAATGTCAGAATAGTGACTTCCCTTGTGCTTTCTTCTTTGAACTTTCATTATTAGGCTTATTTTTTAATGTCTAAATTTTTTTATTTCCCTAAATTTTTTCTTTTATAGATTTCAGTTGTATTACATGTAGTTAGATAATATACTTTTTTTTTTTAAACAGGGAAGGACAATGAGAGAGAGAAAGAAACAATTTTATTTAGGTTTTCATGTGGCCTTCATTGCTCTGAGACTTCATTGTGTACGTGGTGCAGAGGTTTGAACTTGCGTACTCATGCATGCTAGGCAAGCACTATAACCACCCAGCCACCACTCTAGCCCCTAGATAATATACTTTTATCTTTTTAGTACTTTTATATTCATTGAGACATGTTTTATGTCCTTAAAATATAGTGTATCTGGGCTGGAGTGGTGGCTTAGCAGTTATGGCGCTTGCCTGGCATGCTCAAGTATGAGAGTTCAAACCCCAGCACCACATACACAAAGAAGTCATGGCACACTGAAAGCCACTTGAAAAAAATAAAATTGATTCTCTCTCTCTTTCTCTCTCTCTCTCTCTCACTGTCCCTTTGTCTTAAAAAAAAAAAAAAACCATCTATCCTGTGGAATTATGATCCTTTGAGAGAATAGGTATTCTGTTGTTGAACTGAAATTTCTACAGATATGTTAGGTCTAGGTGGTTTATACTGTTGTTTCCCTACTGTTCCATTGGTATCCATTATTGAAATCACAATGTTGAAATCTTTAACTATTTTTGTTGAATTATTTTTTTCTCTTTTAAATTCTGTCCATATTTTTTCTTTTTGCTTCTGTGTTGGAGGGCTCTTTATTTGTTAAATGACTATGTTTATAATTTTTATATCTTGATAGATTGACCATTTTCTCATTATAAAATATATTTGTCTATGATTGAGAATTTTTTGTTTAAATACTGTATTTTTTTTCTGTTTTTATTATAGTCACTTCAGCTCTTTTAGTTACTATTCACATGACAACTTTTTTTTCCCCATCTTTCTTACTTTTTGCCTTTCTAACTTTGATTCTAAAGTGAATCTCTTTGGACAGTGCACATTTAGTGGAATCATTTTTGTTTGGTTTTTATTTTATGTATTCTGCTTTTAATTTAGAATTCTCAGTGTGTGTGTCTAAAATAGCATCCATTAAGCCGACATAGGAAAACGCAAATATTAGAAAATCTTGTCATGTGATTGCTACCATTCATAAGTTAAAGGAGATAGGCTGTATGATCATAAAAATGGCTAAAAAAGAAATCCTTGTTTAAAATTCATTGTTCACACAAGATTTTCAAAATCAACAATAATTTAAAAGAACCGTTATCACACTAAAAGTAGAATTGTACTTCCTATGCAATTAAACTAAAAAGCTTTTGCACAGCTAAGGATTTAGTCAAGAGTCTCAAGAGAGAACCTACAGAATGGGAGAAAATTTTTGCCTGCTACACCTCGGACAGAGGGCTAATATCCAGAATATACAAAGAACTCAAAAAACTAAATACCAAAATCACAAATAATCTAATTAATAAATACACTATGGAACTAAAAAGAAGCTTGTCAATGAAGGAAGTCCAAAAAGCCCATAAACATATGAGAAAATGCTCTACATCACTAGCAATAAGAGAAATGCAAATCAAAACTTCACTGAGATTCCACCTCACTCCAGTCAGAGTGGCAAAAATTAAGAATACAATGACAGATGCTGGAGGGCATGTGGGAAAAGAGGAGGGCTTTTACATTGCTGGTGGGACTGCAAACTGGTAAAGCCACTCTGGAAGGCAGTGTGGAGACTCCTCAAAAAATTAGGGCTAGAAATGCCTTTTGACCCAGCTATCCCACTCCTGGGTATCTTCCCAAAAGAGCTAGTATCGGCATGTTATAAAGATGTGGCTTCATCAATGTTTATAGCAGCTCAACTTAGTATAGTTAATTATGGAACCAACCTAGATGCCCTCACTATTTGAGTGGATTCAAAAACTTTGGTACATATATACAATGAAATACTACTTGGCTATTAGAGAAAATGATATTATAGCATATACAGCCAAATGGATGGAGATGGGAAAAGTTTTGCTAAGTGAAGTATCCCAAACTCAGAGACTAAAGGGCCAAATGTTTTCTCTCATTTGTGGAAGCTAGAATACAAGAGGAAACAGTATGATAGATGGCTAACCTAACAATTATCTCAATATGTATAAATTTTTACACAATCATGGGGATCCTTGCGTAGGTTTTTGGGGGACATCGGGAGGGGGAAAGGGAATAGGAAGGACATCAAGAAGACCAGAGGGAAGTAGTATGGGGGAATCTAATCAGAGGTGAACCTCCGACTTCCAGGAGAAGTCCAGTTAACTTGGGGCTTAAGTAGGGGGAAACATGGAACCATGGGGAACTCAAAGCGGGGAAACCATGGTCTGGCACCAGTCTTGGCTTGTTCTGTCATTACACTTTTGTTCTTGATTGTTTGAGAATGAATCCCTCCACATTGTAAGACCATGTTTATAAAATAAATTTTTTTAAAAAAAGAATTGTACTTTCTTAAGGATGCATTCAAGTAAGTGGTGTTGTGCACCTTTAATCCCAGCAACTTAGTGAGGCCCTTAAGCAACTTAGCAAGATCCTGTGTCAAAATAAAAAAGGGCTGGGCATATAGCTCAGTGGCTAAGTGCCCCTGAGTTTAATCCCTGGTTCAAAAAAAAAAAAAAAAAGTGATCCCTGAAACCCTCTCTTATTACTGGAATTCTACTGGAGGAAGTAGATACACAATAGGAAAAGAAAAGGAAATTAAAGGTATTAAATTGGAAACAAATGCTCAGATTATTATCTCACTGAAAGTTCAAGAGAACCTATTAACTTAGTTGTGGTTTTATAATTTTTAGAGAATTTATATTATATCATAAAACTAAATTTAAAAATTGAGAAATGATGTGCTATTTTATTTTATCTGATAGAGATTCTATTTAGTATTTGCATTTTATAAAGTTTTACAAATTTTTGAATAATTTTTAAATCAAGTTTTTTTTTCTCTCTAGAGCTACAGAGTCTTATGAAGTGGAGAGTCTACGACCTCCTAGGTTCTTTAATGAAGATGGAGTTATCAGACCTTACAGGTTGAGGGATGGTACTGGAAATCAAATGTTACAGGTAAATGAAGAATACCTTAAATTAAAATTAAATTAGTCAATCTAGGTCTTTTTTTTTAAGTAGTTGTGTAATGCCTTCGATATATATTAGATTATATGGCCTTTTATCTATTTTGATTAATTCCTTTTTTAAGTTTTTTTAATATTTACTTAGGCTTTAAAATATGTTTGTTTACTATAAGATTTTTTTTTCTTTTTTACAGGCATCAAAAAGTTTGATATGAAAACAGTTAATGCATGACTTTGCAAGTGAAAGCCAGCAGTAGATTTTAGTCTTAAAATTTACAAACTGCATACAGCTGTTTCAATATTTTGAACATAAAGAAAAACTTTTATATTGGTAACTTTTTAATAGAAACTTTAGTGAATCTGATCTTTTTCTAGATTATTCTTAGTCCTACACTGGATTTGTTACATATGTTAAGAGCCATTGTGCCTTATTTACTATCATAGTAAGTGGTATGTATTTAGCAAGATGGATCATTTCTGTTTGGGATACTTCCTTGAGTTAATCAAACTACTAGTAGCTTTTATACCACATATAAATAATCCATATCTTGATTGAAAATGAGAAAAAATTCAGGAACACTGCCACTGCAGATTATTCATGGGTTCTTATGCTTTGCGTTTGAAGATGCTCATATGGCTATGTTCTTCTTCCTTTTTCTACTGTAGTCTGTGTAAAACTTTGGGAGATTTGATATGTAGTTCACATGCAAGCAAGTATCTTTTAGTAAAGGAAATTAGCTTCTGGAGCACTAGACGTTTTGAAGGTAGAATATTTAACTGTCAGACAACTTTATCACTTTATAAATCATACTTATTAAAATCTGGATTATGATGTAAGTAACATAGTTATCATATACTAGGTTATACCACTGTAATGTTTTCTGTGGTTTAATTGTGGAATACTAAATTAAACCATGTGCTTGAACACATACCAGGAGTTCCTATGTTGCGTAGATTCAAAAATAACTCTAGGTAATAATGAATTCTTGACATGTGGAACTTTTTTATAGCTTTAATATTTTAAATATTGTCATGTTTTAAATAACCAGGGTAAAGATTTAAAACTTTAGTATTTTACCTACTTCATGTAGAATATATAATATTGCATAAAATGTACATCTCCATCTTTCTCTGAGCCTTCTAAAATATCAAAATGTAAACATAGAGTTACTGTAGAATATTTATTAAAGTGACATTATACTATGATTTTAAAATGTTTTTTAAAGTGTAAGAATACTTGCATGTTGGGATAGAATTGGCAGTTTGTTGAAAGGTTGCACTCTAAAATATTGTGCAATCTCTACATTGACATTGTTTCAGTTTTTGAAGATAGGTAAGTTGTAGACATGACCTATGGCTATTGCTGTTTAACATTTCTACCCAGTACCTACCTTTTCTTGCTAGAGTACAATCAACATGACGTTCACATTTTATTAGACTAAAAGTTGAGTGGTTTTCAGATCACCTTTCAGAAAACTAAAAATACTTCTTGAAAAATTGTTTTAGTAAACTTCCAAGGAAGTAAGGATGAATAGTGAGAATAATTTAGAAATATACTATTCTCGTTTTTAAAAAGGAACACATTATATAAGAAAGCTGTGAGTTACCAAAAATTTCTCATAGTTCATGATTCAAGTGGCACATAAATTTATTCCATACTCTCATTAGTTATTTTTTGAAGCTCTCAACTTTGGAATTTGAAAGCATGATTTTCTCACTATGTGTTTTTAAAGATGCATATTATTTTTAGTAGGCCAGTTATAGCACTTATTACTACAAGAGCTATTTCATTGACTTAAAAACCCATCATTCTTCAATCATTACTAATTTTTTAGCAAGAGAATTAAGTACAGTATTAGCTGAAATACCTGTAAGAATTCTTCAGATACCTCAATGTCTGCTATTAGCATTATTCCCTTGCAGGTGTTAAGAAGTGGGTTGTTATTATTCTAGCATTAGTGGTGCTTTTTTTTTTTAACGGAAACTCTACTGTATTATTATTGAGTTAAAATATATGAATACCACTACTGTGGAAAATATTTAGATGACATGAAAATTAGATTTAAAATCTTATCTGTCTGGATTCCATGTAAGTGATTTAATGACACAGTCCTTGAAAAAGGTTGATACTTCCAAGTGTTCCTCCTCTTATTTTCTCATTTTCTTTAAAAAGAGTCTGTGTTCACTAAGTTACAGATTCTTATATTTAATAATTAAATATTTTTAAAAATTATTTTATTATGTGTTTTTCAGTCCAGAGAAAACAACATATTATTGTAGTACTTCCTAGTAGTCAGCTGAAGTTGTCTACTAGAGAAGTAGAATGATTCTAATATATTCATAGAATACCTCACTAATATCATAAAACCATTTTATACATGGAGGATATAAAAACCAATGCAGTTTTGTTTTAAGCCTATTAAGCTATGGAATATTTTATCCAATGTTGGCAGCCTGAGTCACAGCCACAAAAATCTGCTTTAAAATTATTATAACTCCTTGAACATTTCATATTTTTACATGTTTTCCAAGAACTTTGCCATACTTAACTAACCTTTGTGCTTCTTTTTTCCTTTACCATGCTTACAGAAAATTCATTTCTACAGGGGATGGATTATGACTCTCAGTAGCAGTAGTGATGATGATGATTAGTCAGATCTAAACTGTTAAGATTCATATGTTCTTTATCATTTAACTTGGAATGTTTCATTAGCATGTTTTGTATGACTGCTATCATAACATCCATATGTCCACTTTTAGGAAGTTAAAACACTTTTTCCCTTTTAACAGAGTGTGAGTTTCTGAACATCATGATAAAGCGACATAATTGCATTACTTAAGCACAGAAAAAAATGTATTTTACATCCAATGTAGGTTACACTGTGTTTTGTAGATTTGCTTTTATACATTTCATAGCTTTTATGTTAGTTTGTCCTTAAAATTTAAAGTTAAACTTAAATATTGCTTTTAATATTCAGTAGTTTTAATTATGCTTATAGTTATTAGCACAATGCCTTTTTTTAAACATTATCTGTAAATTTTCTGGGCTGTAATATAAGACCATTGTGTAAAAAAAGAGAAAAAATAGTAATAGCCATTCAGTGTTTTAGATTTATTAGCATTTAAAGGTATTTTGTCAAATTTCTTTAAATAATAATAATAAACTTAATGAACTCTTGAAGCTGTGTGAATTTGTTGTTCTATTCCAAAAATCATATAGGTTGAACTATTATGAAAAAATATATGATTTGCCATGGAATATTAGTGAATAATCTAAGAATGAAAAAATATATTGGTTCATTTTAAATTTTTGTGAAACAATGAACAAAGTTGTTTTTATACTCATTATATTTGCTTGTCAATTTACCTACCCATTTACTATATCACTATTATAAAATTTTTGAATTCAAAATTAATAGAATTTTTACAGTAAACATGATTTTGTATATTTTTTCTGGGTAACATAGGGAAATGTTTCCTGTGTTTCTAAAAGATTCAGAACAAATTTGTTTTATATTTTGTATTCTAAAGGTTTTTCAGAATTTCATCTTAGATAAAGCTAATTCTCTTGTTCTAGTTCCTTAGTATTTCAGATGTACTAAGGGGGCTTCTAAAAAGTGAATGATCGTTATTGTTATAAGGTACAATCTCTGATTGCTATGCTTGAATCAACAGAGGAAGATCCATGTTGACTTGTGTTAAGCACTTTTTATTGAGCTTATATTAGCTTGTACAAGCTAATTTTCTTAATTGTTTAACCTTTGGTTTGGTTCAACACTTGATTTCTGAGTTTTTTTAAATCTTAGTTTAATCAAACTTTTGCTTCTGAAAATCTAGATTCTAATGTTCTTTGAAAATGACTACTATAGATTTTAAAATACGTGATTTCCGAAGTTAAAAGGAGCAGCTAAAAAATAATCGGCTGTTGATATTTCTACCTGCCTAGCATTAATTTACATTAAAATGAAATAAATCAAGGGCATTCATACTGAGACTAACCGTAGATATCAAAGAATTTATTGTATGTCTATCAAGTAATAGTCTACCTTTTTGGAACAAGTGAATAAAAGCAGTGACCATTAAAATAGTACTGGTATCAAACGCTGAATTTCTGTTTGTCACTACTCCCTCACCCTTGGCCAAAGTCACACAAAAACTGCTTGTACTAGATGGCAGAAAGAACATAGACTATTGTTATATATATTCTGTATACATGAGGAAAGAAAAGCCTACAAATGTCTTCACTGGTTTCATACATTCCAGCTTTTCTAGGCATATAGCCTTTGTTTGCAAGATGTTTACTGAGTTTCCTGTGGTTGGTCTCTGACACTTTAGTTTTTTGGTACCAGTTTCATAAAGATGTTCTTATTAATGTATTTGGAAAAAGTTCTATTTATTTCAGTAATGACTTGTAATATTAATGAAAAGAAATTGAAAGTAGGATTGAATTTATTTAAAATCTCTTCAGCAGTAAGAGGATTTAAAACAGTTTATAGTAAACTAGTATGTTTCATGGATGTTTTCTTAGGGTTTCGTCATTCCTCAGTTTTTAGTCCATAGAAGTAAAATATGTTCTCTACAATATAATTGGCCTTTTCTATTTCTGTTTTTCTGGCACAGTGAAATAACCTTTTTAAGCTTCTTAGACCACAGATTGTAATTGGTTTTCCAGTTGTGTAAAAAAAAGAAAAAGTTGCTGCTTTTATTGGAGAAAAATTGAGCGCTGATAGTTGCTCTGTTGCTTTATATCACTGTTTTTCTTGGTGGAGATGTAGGACTGGACAAAAATATCCTCTTTATGGAGAAATTGAGAAACTCAGTTCCCTTTTGAGATTCTAATCAGGTGAACAGTTCTTTTGTTTATTAATGGCTCTATAATTAAATAGAACTTTAAAATGTTATCTACTGAAAAACATTATCTACTAGGAAAGTCTAGTGAGAATGCTGTTTTTGAACATTGATTAGATAATACCACACCTTTCCATACCCTTTAGCTTTTTGTATATTTCAAATTTCTACATGATCATTTCTTATGTGTAATAAATGGGAAGGAAGATTTTCTCCTCCTTAAGAAAATAATCACCATGAAGGAGTCTTTATTTTCACTTCTGTCTCCCTGACACTGAATAGCATATTGAAAACTGGCAGGAAAAAAAACTTTCTGAAAATCTTGAAACTGTGCATACCCATGACCATGGATAAATAACTTAAGTTTTTAAAAATGTGTAAATGAAATTAATTAGCACTCACAGTGGATGTAGTTAAAACAAATGTAAACCCAGAATAATATTGTTCACTTTCAGTATTCTTTGTGGAGAAACAAGTCAGAATAAATTTCAATTTAAACAGGATTTTATAAATGTTAGCTTTTGAAATTGTTCAGAATACTTAATGATGTAAAATATTGATTTTAAGGTCATGTTTTTAAAACCTGCAGCTGGAGTCTTTGTAGATCTGTGACTAAGGTATTAATATTCGGTATGAAAAACATGCTATTGTATTTATATTTCAAGGTTATATACACTAAAGAGAATTACTGATATGGTAGCTACTGGTTTGCCTTATTTAAATCCTATAATGAAATTTTGCATTAAACTTCCTTTGGTGATGGGAAGAGTACCATCATCAGGCTGCAGCTTTTCTCTTTCATAGATTTCCTTGCAAATGAATTTATAATGGCCTCAAAATATTGCAGTACCCATGAGGTTTAAATAAAATGTTAAGTGTATGCAGATTATTAATTTAGATTAATGATGATGAGTATATGAAAAGAATGTCAGTTTTATTTATTAGTCTATCCTTGCTCCTTTGGGGTAAATGAAAATTAAGTTAAAATATTTAAATAGTTAAACTGTTAATCTTTAATTTCAATGGGTGAATATCTGAGTATAAACTGTTATAGAAAGGCCTGAATCAAAGACTAGGACACATGATTTCAGATAGGTCTATATTCAAGAACTAATTAGAATAATTAATGATTTGCATGGATAGGGGTTTATGTTTTTGCTTGTTTTAAAATAGAACATTTTTGTGTTCATAATTATCTTTCAGTATGACATATCTATTTCAGCATTACTCCATATCAACCAATTTTAGGAACAGTGTGCCTTCAAATATCAGTTTGTAAACACATGTTTAATAATTCTGGAAAATGGCTGTTTAAAGATTTTATTAAGGAGAGTTGAGTTATTGTACAATCATAAATGCATATAAAGTAACAATATGATATGCATATATTCTTAAACCAGAATTACCCCTGCATTGCCACACTTCAGTCTCTTGAATCTTCTATATTTTGCCCCTAAAAACAATATGAATACTTAGGTTGTGAATTTTCCATAATTGAATGAATTTTAGTGTAATCTTGTTCATTGTATATATTTTTTAAGTACTGAAACAGTAATAAAGATTTCTACTAAGTGGCATTATGTCATTTCTCAGGATTTGGGGGCTTAAATGAGTTTTTTATTTATTTATTTACATTAATAATTTTTATTGATTACATGTTGAATATTTTGGAAATTTTGGGTTAAACAAAATATCATTTAAATGAACTTTATATTTTTACTTTCTAAAACATGGTTACTTGAAAATTAAAAATTACATATATGATTCATAATCTATTTTTTCTACATTTTTTAATTTGTTGAATATGGACTTACAATTAGGAGGGAATCATTATTAAACAATCAAGAATAAATGTATACTCACATTGCAAGCCAAAGCTGATGCCATTCCATGGTTTCCACCCTTGGGTTCTGCATGGTTCCATGTTTCCCCCAATTAAACTCCTATGTTAAATGGACTTCTCATGGAAGTCTGTGGTTTCCTGCTGAGTTGATTCCCTATACTCCCTCCTTTCGGTCTCCTTGATGTCCTTCCTATTCCCTCCCTCCCTCTCTTCCCCCCTCCCCACATCTCCCAGCATCCTAGGCCAGGTTCCCCCTGTTTGTGTAAGAATTCATACATGTTGAGGTTATTATTAGCTTAGCCACTATCATACTGTATCCGGTTGTATTCTAGCTTCCACAAATGAGAGAAAACATTCTGCCCTTCAGTCTCTGAGTTTGGAATATTTCACTTAGCATAATTTTTCCATGTATTTCTATTATAAATTGTCATTTATCAAACTGTTAAATACATCTACAAAGTTTTTTAATATATTCAATGAAATTTGGGGCTTAAATGAGTTTTAAAAAGCATGCTAATTAAAGAGAATTGTAAGAAACTGTAGAAAATAAAAAATGATACTCTACCACTTGTGATATTTTTAATTTTTTATTCACTCAATTATGGTCCAAATAGTTGAGTCACCATTTTATGCTTTTGTTTGTGAACATTTTTATTGCTGCAGTATACATTTAATGGGATGCATTGTGATATATTTATGCCTGTATAAATAATTTTGGTCAGTTTTATTCTTGAATACCTCCTCTCCTTCCCCTCGTACCTCAATCTAATATCCACTTCTTCTACTTTACTGGTCTCCCTTTTGTTTTTACAAAATCCCTCTTTTACCTCTTTATTCTACCTCCTGCATGAGAGAAAACATGACCCTTGAGTAGCTGAGATGCGTATTGCCTTTAATGTGATGTTAGAAACAGAGTTACTACTTTTAAAGGTTAAAAAAAAAAAAAGAAAAGCAGAGTTACTACTTTTAAAGATTAAAAAAAAAAAAAAGAACCCCACTCATAGAATAATCTTTAATATGAGAAGCTTAGCTCTTACTGCTGAAGTACATAAATGGCCAGAACCTTTTCTTTACTTGTGTAGCTGACATGGAAGCGTTTTTCTTTTTCATTGAACATATTTTCACCTTTTGACGTTTCCTTATTAAAAATATTTCTTCCCCTTAAAAAATAAATCCTACCTTAAAATGTGCATGTGAGCGTATGTGTGTGTATGATCCATTGCATATGAACATTGAGAGCCAAGTTGTACCGTGGGAATACTATATTCTTTACCATTTGAGGTATCTATGTAAGTTGTATGGCCATTATGTAAGTTGTAGAAGGGAGGCTGTTTTTGTTTGTTGTATATTTCTTTTCTTTCAGAAATTACAGATGTTTATAATTAGCTTCAAACACTGCCCTAATAACAATTGGAAGATAACCACCTTCAGCCGTCGTGGTCTTTCCTTTTACTTCAGGAGGAGAATTACAACTAATCAGGACGAAAGGGATTAAAATAGCAGTCAGATCACCATAGTAGTGCTGAACACCCTTCTCCTGGCTTCATCTGAAATTTTGAGTAAGTGGTTAAGAACTAGGAGACAAGGCTTAATGGATCTCACTCTTCATTTTTACACTCTTCCTCTCCAGAAGGATACTTCTGAATGGAACGAGAAAACAGAAGAGAGCCAAATTTTGTTATCCAGGCAAATTAGAGGTCTTGGTACCTCATAAAAAGCACATCCTATGGAAAAGGAGATTACCTATCCAGTTTGGATGGTCATACTTCGTTTGTTAGTTTAGCAGAATCTCTTGGAGAGTCTTTGTCACATCATTTCATGAGGCCTAGACTTTTGAACATTTGGAAGCAATATATCTGACTACGTTTATTTTGGACCAGTGGGACTCCACTTCAAACCTCCCAGTGGGATGCAAAAATACGTTTGAATAATAGTGAAATTAATTATGCCTTTTCAGGAGGCTTTGGTTCAGCTTAGGGGAAGTTCAGGTTTATACTCTGTCAACAAGTATGAAATGAATTAGTCTCTCTTTAATCCTAACTTGAAAGAGACCAATTTGATTTCTAAATCTCATTAAAAGTTTGTCATTGCATTTATTAAATTAGTAAATATATTAAGGAAAGACAAATACTATGACAACAGCAATTCATGTTTAAAGATCCTTTTATGATGAGCTCACGTAGGATCCATTTGGGTCTTACCCTCTTTTTTTTTTTTTTAACCAAGGATGTGTAAATAGAGCTAAAACTCAGAGTAAGTATTAGTTAAGAAGGTCTTCCAGCCTTAATTAAGCTAAAGGTGCTAAATTCTTACCCCAGACTTGCTTACCTCATGACTTCTCTATTGGCTCCTTGGAGCTTTCTCTGCCTTGTAATTTCTCCCTGGTTTTCTTTGTGAACAAACAATGATTCTCAGCATAAGCTGAGTTTAGTAAAACTCATCCAGAAATGTATGTGTATATGTGTATGGACATGTGCATGCTAAAAATAGTTGGTAGAATTCTAGACTTTCATGTAAGTTATGATATTTTGATTATCGTTGACTAAATGTCCTATAAAAGAATACATTCATTTGCCAAATTATTTCATTTTAATGGGCTTCTCTCATTCATCTAAAAGAATTTAATTTCACCTGTGAAAGGAAGTGTCCTGTTTTTTGTTTTTGTCAGTCTTTATAAATTTAAATGATACTGCTATCCTAGTCACTTCTAATGATAACTCTCATAAACTGTAATGGCAGTTTTTCAGTGAAAATTTACCACTATAAAGAACCCTATGGGAAGAAAAATGCAGCTAGTATTTTGGGGCACTTCAAGTCAGAAGTAATTGTGTTAGAGTTCTCACGAAGATGCATTGTTGAAATACAAATATGGAAGGCTGAATATTTTATGGAAGTTTTAAACTTTCTGGAATAAGTGGCCAGCTGCTTTGAATTTTAAAATTGGCAAAGGAATAAAATGTATAATTACATATATATATGAGTAGCTGTTTTCTGGCTTAATTTGGAAGAATAGTTTTGTATGAAAACATAAAAAATTTATTGCCGTGATTCCCTCATCCCACAAATCTTTGTTAAATTCTTATTAGTTACGTATCGTACATTTTTCAGGATACTAGGCTTACAGTCCTGAGGTGAGTAGTCAAGATTTGTGCTCATCTGTCTCAAGCTTTAATTCTAGTGAGCTTTATTTTTATTGTTCTAATGATTAGGGATAAAATACATGGCTTGGGGGCTGGCATGGTGGCTCAGTGGTTAGGGCGCTTACCTAGCATGTATGAGGACATGAGTTCAAACCCCAGCCACGTGCACAATGAAGTCTCAAAGCAACAAAAGCCTCATTAAAAACTAAATAAAGTTGATTCTCTCCCCACCCCCTCTCTCTAGAAAAAAAAATATTTAGGTTGATACATGGCATGTTAGAGGCCAACTCTGTAATGTGAAGATCTTCACAATTTTGTATCTGCTTATTGTTTAGGTATTACATGCAAGGTTGTAAGGAATTGTAGGAATCAAAAGATACAACATATGACTCATTTCCAAACAGGATCCTGATATTACATGAAATCTGAATATTATAAGATCTTGTGGGATATCTGAATCCATATTCCATAGAACTGTTAAAATGAGATTCTACTGCATCTACTAGAATATATACTCACTTTGTCACTGGAATCCGTAGCAGATTGGTTGCAAGACCTGCAAGGATACCCAAATCTGATGCTCAAGTCCCTTATATAAGATAGGTTAGTACTAGCATGTAACCTAAGTGTATCCTCCTATTTAAATCATCTCCAGATTACCTACAATACCTAATGCAAAGTAAGTACTGTCGTACTGTATGCTTAGGGAATAGTGACCAAAAATAAGTCTGTACATATTCAACACAGATGCAGTTTTTTAAAAAGTTTTTGATCCGTGGTTGGATGAATCTACAGGTACTGCAACGTACAGAAGTCTGACCATCGTTGTTCTGTGCTTATTTTTATGATAAATATTATTTAAGATACAGCCAAACCCTGTGGCTCAGGGTATAGATTCTTGAGCTAAGTTAGCTTCAGTCAAATTCTAGCCTTAAAAAAAAAAACTGGAGTTATAGTCTTTATTATGCCTATCTGACTTCAGTTCCAAACTGAAAAATGGAGACATTGTAGTGCCTGTCTTGGTGGTGGTGCTAGGATTTAAACAAATGAGATAATGTAAGTAATTATTAATATAATGCCTAATAAGAACTATATTATATTCTTACTGTTCCAGATGAATACCAGTTTATGCTAGTTTTTGACCTCCATTATATAAATTCTGTATTCTTCATTTGTCTTCTTTGTCAAGATAAAAGCATCATTAAATTCCATCCTTTTTGTTTCCTTTCAAAGTTAGTGGAATAGTTATGATACCATGATAATTTCTGCACATTAATTGGTAAACAGTAAGTTCTTAGTGATTTGGATTACACTTGATTGTACAGTATTTTAAAAGAAACGTTTTTCAGTGTTTGTAGTATCATGGATCAATAAATGTTGATCTCTAGAGGTTCTGCTGGAATTGAGTGAGACTGTTATAACTATGAACTTATTCCTGATGCACCCTCTCTAGTTCCTCTAGATGGTATTGGGTAGGATAATTGGAAGTCTCTGTTGGTGCACACAGTTACTCCACAAGCATAATTCTTTCATTTCTCCAGACTGTTGATCCTCCCCCCGCTGTACCTCTTGATAACAACATATAATATATAGCATATAATAATATCTTTCCTTTGACTTTATGTCAAAGGATTATATTTAGCTTCTGGTATAAGCTGTCACTGTAACTTATACCTATTCTTTGGCTGAAAGTCAAAATAACTCAGTAGCATAAGAGAGGAAGGTAGGAGAGGTAATCAGATTTGATTTTTTTGTTTTAATCTGCTTACCTTCTAGGGTTAGCTAAATGTCATTTTTTTCATTTATTCTGTTACATATGAAATCAATGAATTAATTAATTTCAACTATGTTTGATTATGAAGCTTGGGTGAGTACTGTTTTTTTCTTGGCCATGGCACTCAAGTCTCAAATGTGAATTGAATTAGTAAGACTTTTTTTTATCCTTAAACTTTGAGCAAATTACTCTTTCTCTTAAAAAATAACTTGTCCAATTCTTTTTTTTTTTTAAGACAGAGGACACAGAGAGAGAAAGAGACAGAATCAACTTTTATTGAGTTTTTTCACATGGCTTTCATTGCTCTGACACTTAGTTGTGTATGTGGGTGCTGGGGTTTGAACCAGTGTACTTGTGCATGCTGGGCAAGTGCCATAACTGCCGAGCCACTGCTCCAGACCCGTCCAATTACTTCTTAAATAATTGAAAAATGGTAGCAATTGCCACTTTGCAGGTAACTCCCTGGATTGTGTTAGTTTTGCAAATAGTTTACTTAAAAAAAAAAAA
>PVKS010026501.1:0-28608 GCA_004027875.1 Aplodontia rufa | reverse complement strand
AAGGCCCTGTCTCAGTTCTTGGACGATCACACCAGTCCCCATACACCCTGGCACACTCATTCAAGTTACCACCCGGGCAGCCAAATGAACTCCAGGCCGTTGCAGGCCTGCACACCCCAGTGCCTTTGCCTGTACTCTGCTCACAGCCTGCCAGGCCCAGGAGGAAATAAATGTACCCCAGTTGCTGCCCCCTATGGAATCTGCCTCCTGTTCTGAGTTGAGGGGTGGCTGAGGCTCTGGGAAAGAGGCAGTGGGGGAGTGGGGTGAGGTGGGGGTGTTTCGTCTGTCCCCAAACCTATGCTAGGGCTGGATCTGCATATCTCCTAGTCCTTTCCTCCTCTGCATTTTTCTCATTCTGGGTTCCTGTCATGCTCTGTTGTCTGGTTCTTGCTGAGATCCCACACATGTTCTGTGGAACCTGAGACTGGGACCCAGAAGCCCAGGCCGTCTCTGTTTCTCCTTCCAGAGCCTAAGCTTGTAGGAGGTATCAGTGCCACTCCTAATTTTGTCCCCCAGGTCACCTTTGCCCGTCTTTCAGCTTTGCTCTTTGAGCCAGTCTGTCATCACTTCCCTCTGCCTTGTGTCATGGGCTGTGCTCAGTGGCTTCCTTCCCAACCTTGGGCCTCTGCATGGGGAGGGGTTGCCATCCCAGGTTACAAAGCCCCTGTCCCACTCATGGACACCACTTCTGGTCCCCAGACCCGAAAGGGCAATCCAGGGGTGTTGTTTGGAAGTCTTCGGCAGAGTGCTGAGAAGCAGTAACATCCTGGTCCAGCGTGAGGGACCAAGGGCTGGGGTAATGGGCTGAGACACATGGACACACACACACACACACAGGCCAGAGCTGGGCTGGGTTCTGAAGAAGCCGGTTTATTGATGTCCAAGTCTCCTAGGTCCTCAAAGCTTCTTGGTCTCACTTCTTGTGGGGGAAGGAGGCCCAGCCAAGGCAGTACAAGCTGTAGACAGTGCCTGGGATGGCAGAGTGGGGGATGCAGAATGAGACCCTAATCCTGGCTTCAGACCTCATCTCTGGCTTTTAAGCCCTTCTCTACAGGCTCCCCAGCACTCCCTTGGTCCCAGTTCCAGTTCAGATGCCCTGCTGGGACATGGGCCCAAAAACTATGTGCCAGCCTTGACTCCAGCCCCTTCCACCAAACCGGGCCACTCAGGACTCAGCCCCCTCCCTGAGTGCCAATCCCCAGCCCGGACATAGCAAAGTCTTCTCCACAGGCGTTTCAGGACCAGCAAACCCTGCACTCACCCCCCAGAGCCAGTGTCATGGTCAGTCGGTACAGGATGTTGTCAGTGCCCCCGCCCTTCAAGTGCACCGGGAGGTCATTGTCAGCCTGAGTGTGGGAGTGAGAGGTGAGAAAGGATGCTGGCTGCTCCACAGACCTCAGCCCCCGCCTGCGGCCCAGCTCCTTCCCGCACCCTGCCTACCTGGAAGAGTTTCTGTTTCTCCGCCACTCGGTTCTGGAAGCGGAGCTGTGCGCTTGAGCTGAAGGAGCGAATCAGCGCCCGGGAGACCTGCAAGGACAGCAGGAGGATGGGTTGGAGGCACCTAAATGGGGCTGGTGAGGCGTGCCCTATCTCACGCACCCTAAAATTGAGATTCTCGAACTGCCCATGAGGGTGGAGGAGGAGGAACCTGTCAAGAAAGGCCTGGAGGAAGGGTCCCAGTGTCTAGGCAAGGCTTGGAGATTAGAAGGCTCTGGAGGGTCCTGAGGTGAGGAGGGGAGGGGGCTTGGGGGGTTCCTAGATTCATGGGAGGAAATCGGGTCCTGGGAACGTTGAGACTAGGACCCTGGGGAGTTTCTTCCTAGGTTGCCTAAGAAGCCCCAGGTAGGGGCAGGGGTTTCCGCTAATGTAAAGAGAACCCTGAATGGAGGAGGCGGAGGTTAAACCCGGGACTCTGGGCCGTGGTAGTTGCCCTGGCTCGAGCTTGGTTTTTGGAGGAGGGTCCCAGACCCTGAAGGGGGCTCACGTTCCAAGGCCCTTAGATCCTGGGATGCTTAAGGAGTCGCGTGTTATGGCAAGGGCTTCTGGCCTGGGGGACCCCAGCCCAGTCCGTGGGGGCCTCACCCGCAAGGCCCTCATTCTGCGTCCTGCTCTTCTGCTGGAGTCACCTCCCCTCTCCGCCCAAGGACATTCGGTGCCCTCCCCTCCCGGTTAGTCCAAGCCACGCCCGCCGCGCCCAGGGCAGGACAGCTGGCCGGGGACTCGCCTCCGCCCCGGCACGACAGCGGAGGGGACGTGACCTCCGCGCAGCCTGGCTGCGGGCTGGGGAGCCCAGCACGTCGCGCAGAGACGGCCCACCCCTGCCCACGCGGTGCTAGCCCTCTGTTGATCCGTGGGCAAAGCGTTTTTGGAGAGTTTGCGGGGCAGGGGCAGGGGCAGGGGCAGGTTCTCCCCAGATCGCTCCCTATCGGGGTGGCTACTGAAGGCCCAGTGAGGGCAGAAACTCCGGGTTTTATCTGAATATCGAGTACACCTTAGAACTTTAGTTTCTTTCTCTTTTTTTTTTTGTAACGCGAGGGCCAAATCAGGATCTTCCTCAGAGGTTTCTTTATTTTCATTTTTTTTTTTAAAGAGAGAAACAACTTTATTTTATTTAGTTTTTCACATGGCCTTTGTTGCTCCAACACTTAGTTGTGTATTTGGTGCTGGGGTTTGAACCCGGGTCCTCGTGCTTGCCAGGCAAGTGCTGAAACCGCTGAGCCACCGCTCCAGCCCTCAATTTCTTTTTCACCTAGTTTTGTTTCTCCAACACTTAGTTGTGTACGCGGTGTGGGGTCCAAACCCAGGTACTTGCGCATGCCAGGCAAGCGCTCTAACCGCTGAGCCGCCGATCCACGCTGAGGACTTTATTTATTTAGGTACTGGGGATTGAACTGAGGGGCGCTTAACCACTGAGCCTCATCCCCAGCCACATTTGTTTTTAAGTTGCTGAGGCTGGATTTGAACTTTCATCCTCCTGCCTCAGTCTTCCCAGTAGCTGGGATTACATGTGGGTGGCCCAAACACTTTTATATTTGGTTATTTTTTTTTCGTTTTAAGCGGAAGGGACAGTGAGAAAGAGAGGGAGTCAATTTTATTTAGTTTTTCATCTGGTTTTCTTTGCTCTGACACTTAGTTGGTGCTGGGGTATGAACCTGGGTCCTCGAGCATGCCAGGCAAGCACCATAACTGCTGAGCCACGACTCCAGTCCTTGATTTTTGTTTTATCAAGGAAAATTTCTTCATTTTTTTCCCTTTTTTTTGTGCTGGGTATTTAACTTAGGGGCACTCTACCACCGAGCTACATCCCCAACACTTTTTACTTTTTATTTTTTCTAGAGAGAGAGGATCAATTTTTATTTAGTTTTTCATTTGTTATTTTGTTTGTTTTCTCCTATACTCAGTTGTGTATGTGGTGCTGGGGTTCAAACCTGGGTTCTTGTGCATAACAGGCAAGCATTCGAACTGCTGAACCCACTGCTCCAACCCCTCTATTTTTAATTTGGAGACAGGGTCTCACTAAATTGCTAATTACTGATCTTGAACTTGCAAACCTCCCTACCTCAGCCTCCCTAAATCACTAGAATTTCAGGCATGTGCCACAACCCTCGGTAATAAATCTATCTTATCTCAAAAAGATCATGGTTACTGCCTGGACAAGGTACCTAGATTAACCCACAGGTGCCAAGAAGTTGGGAACAATATCTGAATGTCAAAAGCCATGGAGAAGGGGTTGGGGATTTAGCTCAGTGGCAGAGCACTTGCCTAGCACGCAAGGCCCTGAGTTCGGTCCTCAGCCCTGAAAAAAAAGAAAAAAAAAGCCATGGAGAAGCCAGGTGCAGTGGTGCAAACCTGTACACTCAGCAACTCCAGAGGCTGAAGCAGGAGGATCACAAGTTTGAGACCAGCCTCAGAAACGTAACAAGACTCTGAGTAACTTACCAAGACCCTGTCTCAAATTAAAGATATATTTTTAAAAATGGGCTGGGATGTAGCTCAGTGGTTAAGTGCCCCTGGGTTCAATCCCTGGTACCCAAAAAACAAAACAAAATAAAGTGAAAGAAGAGAAAAGCAATGGAGAGATTGTTTACATACGAAGGGCTGGAGTTCCTGAGATCTTTTCAGGAGGAAGGGGACAGCTGCCACCTCCTCAATTTTTATTTATTTATTTATTTATTATTTATTTATTTTGGTGCCAGCCCATCTCTTTTTAAAGACAGAGAATCGGGGCTGGTGGCTCAGTGGTTTCGGTGCTTGCCTGGCAAGCACGAGGACCCAAGTTCAAACCCCAGCACCACGTACACAACTGAGTGTTGGAGCAACTAAGGCCATGTGAAAAACTAAATAAAGTTGTTCCTCTCTTTCTGTCTCTCTCACTGTCCCTCTCTCTTAAAAAAAAAATAAAAATAAAAATAAAGACAGAGAATCAACTTTACTTTTTCATCTGATTTTTGTTTCTCTGACACTTAGTTGTGTGGTGCTGGCGTTTGAACTCAGGTTCTAGCACATTCCAGGCAAGTGCTCCAACTGCTGAGCCACCACTCCAGCTCCTCCTTTGTTTTTGTTTTCTTTTGAAGAGAGAGGGACAGTGAGAGAGAAAGAAAGAGATTATTTTTATTTGGTTTTTCATGTGGCTTTTGTTGCTGAGCCATCATTGTGTTCGTGGTGCTGCGGTTTGAATACTGGTGCATGCTGGGTAAGCACCATAATCTGAGCCACCACTCCAGCTCCTCCTTTGTTTTCTCAAGCAGAGAAAAGCTACTTTTCCTGGTCCCTTTCCTATAACTACTCCATAGGACAATTGACCTGGCTCTCATGGTATCTTCCTGAGTAAGGACTAGAGCAAAGTGGAGCCAAAGTACTTACTATTGACAGATTAGAGATAGATCCGTAATACCTTACATACACATTCAGGATAAAATTAGTAAAGATGAGTATAGAATCTAACAGGTGTTCGATCCACACTCCACATTGTCCACTTTTTTTCTGTCCTGTTACCAAGAAGTTTGCACATTTATAATTTATGCTCCCCTGTAATTTTGGCTTGCAACAATCTCTTTTTTTGGAAGGAGAATAAGTTTTCTTTTGTTTTTCATTGCTCCAACACTTATTTGTGTATGTGTGCTGGGGTTTGAACCCAGGTCCTTACCCATGCCAGGCAAGCATGATACCACTGAGCCACCTCTCCAGCCCTGCAATAATCTCTTTAGTGACAATTATCACACAATCTTTTTTTTTTTTTTTTATAAAGAGAGAGGGACAGTGAGAGAGACAGAGAAAGAGAGAAACAACTTTATTTAGTTTTTCACATGGCCTTAGTTGCTCTGACACTTAGTTGTGTACGTGGTGCTGGGGTTTGAACCTGGGTCCTCGTGCTTGCCAGGCAAGCGCCGAAACCGCTGAGCCACCGCTCCAGCCCTATCACACAATCTTTAATTTTCAGATTAGAATAGCTCACAGACCACCTTTTTCTATAATTTTTATTCAAAATGCCCAGAGAGAACATGATTGGTTCAGATCATCTTTCTGTTCTGGCCATGTTAATTGTCTCTGACAGCCTATGACAGATCTAGTCAGCATCAAGTGAAAATGCCTGTAATCAGATATGCCTACCAGGCTACAGGGAGAGGGTGAGGACACAACAAGCAATGATTGACCCCTTTCCTAAGGTGGAGTCTCCTGTTTCCTAGGAGTTTTTTTTTTTTTTTTTAAGACAGTGTCTCTAAATTGTAGGGGGTGTTACTAAATTGCTGAGTCTGGCTTTGAACTTGAGATCCTCCTGCCTCCACCTCCTGAGTTGCTGGGATTACAGGCATGCATCACTACACCTGGCACCTGGGGTTAGATTCTAAAAGCCATTACCTAAGGTGAAAATAGTGTGTAGTTAAAGCTTCCCTTGAGCCAGGTGTGGTGGTGCACACTGTAAATCCCAGTGTCTCAGGAGGTGGAGGGAGGAGGAAGGCAAATTGTGTCACAGGAGAAAACAGGACTCCAAAGAAGGGACAGAAGAGGGCCCAGAGAGAAGGGGGAACTTGATACTGGAGCAGCGGGGTCTTGGCGAACGTGTTGGAAACAAATTTCAGCAGCACCGGTCCTATGCAGGTTTATTTAGGAAAGCAGACACAAATTAAAGGAAGTATTCAGGCTATCTCCAGAGGGACACACAGCAACCTGTGGTGGGGTGCTGATATTTATAGTCAGTTGCCAGGGGCTGGACTAGGGATGGAGCTACCTAATTTGGACCATTTCTTTCTACACTTGTGCATTCCTGGCATGTTACAGGGCAGGGATAAAGGGCATGTCACTCTTGGGTGCTTTCAGCATTTCAGTGGTTCATGGGCACTTAACTGTGACACTCATCTTTCCCTTTATTCTCAAATTCCTATCTCAATTCCAGGCCAGCCTATGCAATTTAACCAGACCCTGTCTCAAAATAAAAAGGGCTGGGTTCCCAGTACCACAAACAAACAAAGGAACAAAAAACTTCCTTGAAAACCTCTTATAATGGTGCCCTGTTAGGAACTAGGACACCATCTTTTATTACCTTAAACACAGCTGTTCCTTCAGTGTTGAAACACCTCATAGTGGTTCTGTCTAAACAGCAGTGTTAGGTTTGTGTGTAGGGAATATGCTGAATGAAAAATGTACCTACTCATCCAGATAAGAGATGGGAATTAGGGGCTAGAGTGGTGGCTCAGTGGTTACAGCGTTTGCCTGGCATGCGTGAGAACCTGGGTTTGAACCCCAGCACCACATACACAATGAAGTGTTGGAGCAATGAAAACCAGATGAAAAACTAAATAAAAAGTTGATTCTCTCTCTCACTGTCCCTCTCTCTCTTAGGGAAAAAGACAGAGAGAGAGAGAGAGAGAGAGAGAAAGATGGAATCAAGTATTGGTACTCAGAACACAATACCCTAAACTGGGAGTGGTGGCACACACCTGTAATCCCAGCGACTCCAAAGGCTGAGGCAGGAGGATCATGTGTTCAAAGCCAGACTCAGCAACTTAGAGAGGCCCTAAGCAACTTTGTGAGACCCTATCTCAAAATAAAATTGAAAAGGGGCCCGGGACGTGGTTAAGTGCCGCTGGGTTCAAATCTTGCTATTAAAAAAAAAAAAAAAAAAAACCTCTCCCCAAAACCCAAACCAAAAACAACAAAAACAATACCCTAAATACCCTAAAACGTGACACACTGGCAACAGAGAACTACAGAAGCAAAAAGGTCACTCTGACCTTTCCCCTCCCCCTTACCTCTTTCTGCAGGAAGCTCAGTCATAAAGAATTCTCTGACTTATCTCGCTTGAAAGCAGGTCATAAAATTTATCCAAGAGTTGTCTTGCCTACCAGAGGCCAGAAAGAAGCCGAACAAATAGACCTTGCTAAGTGACACCCTTCACCCACCTGGCCACTCCCTCACCTCACCCCATTTATTACTCCTAGATCCCTTTACATCCAAGCATACTTCTGTTGACTATCCATTGACATCCGATGACTATTCATTCCCAGGAGAGAGAGAATCAATTTTACTTAATTTTTATCTGACCTTTGCTTTTCCGTCAATTCGCTGTGTTCGTGGTGGTGCTGGCGTTCGAACCCGCGTCCTTGCGCATGCCAGGCAAGCAAGCACCTCAACCCCTGAGCCAGCGCTCTCCAGCCCCCACTATCCATTCTTTATCCAATCTAAGCTTACAAACAGTTTTCCCTGCGTCTTTTGGTCTTGCTCTCTGAAGGCCCCTGTGTCATGTAAAATTTTGATTAGTTTGATGTGCTTTTCTCTTATTTGTCTTTTCTTATAGGGATGTGAGCCATGTCCCTTGCTCTGGGTAAGGAAGAGATATTACTTTTTCTCCCCTACATATGGGAGTAGTAGATTACACCCATAGTTCATCCTCATTTGAGGCATGTGATACTCATTGAGTGGACTAGAGAGCAATTTTATTTTCATTACTTAAATATTTTTCACTCTCTCTTTTTGGCTTATTTTGAATTCATATAGTTGACTGCATAAGTTAAACGTGTGTATGAAGCGACTCCACTGCATAGAATTTGTCCAGCTTCTTCATATCTTACCCCCTACTCTCTACACTAAGAACTAAGTTCCTCACCCTGGAGGGTAGAGTAGTTGCTCTATCTATGTATATGTTGACTTTGTTATTTCTTTGTTTAAGTGCTGGGGATTGAACCCAGGGCCTTGAGTATGCTAAACACACACCTTCCCACTGAGCTACATGACCAGCCCCTATCTATATGTTGACTTTAGACTCCACTGTACCCACAGCACCTGGCATATGGGTGAATTTGATAAATATTTGTTAAAGGAAATATAATCCGAGTTTCTCTGATTTGATCACGCCCATCTCTTTAATAAAGTAGGACCTAGCAGGGCCCAGTGGTGCACACCTGTAATCGTAGCAACTAGGGAGGTTGAGGCAGGAAAACTGAAAATTCAAAGCCAGCCTTAGCAACTTAGTGAGACCGTGAGCAACTTAGCGAGATCCTGTCTCAAAAAAAAAAAAAAAGCGGGGGTGGTGGTGGTGGTGTGAGGGAGAGGGGGTGTGGCCACTGGAGCAGTGGCTCAGCAGCCACCATGTACACAATGGAGTGTCAGAGCAACCAAAGCCACATAAAAAGCTAAATAAAATTGATTCTCTCTCTCTTTTTCGCTCTCACTGTCCCTCTCTCTATTAAAAAAAAAATGGGGGGCTGGAGCGGTGGGTCAGCGGTTTTGGCGCTTGCCTGGCAAGCACAAGGACCCGGGTTCAAACCCCAGCAACATGTACACAATGAAGTGTTGAAGCAACTAAGGCCATGTGAAAAACTAAAGTTGTTTCTCTCTTTCTCTGTCTCTCTCACTGTCCCTCTTTAAAAAAAAAATTGATTCTCTGTCTCTTTCTCTCTCTCTCTCTCACTGTCCCTCTTAACTAACTAACAAACAAAAAACCCCCCACAAAAACAGGATTTTCTGTTGTCGTTGTTGTTATTATTCTTTGCTGGTTTCGGGTACTGCGAATTGAAGTTGGTGGCCCTTAACCACTGACACACATCCCCAGCCCTTTTATTATTTATTTTGAGACAGGGTCTTACTAAGTTGCTGAGGGTGGCTTTGAACTCGTCATCCTCCTACCTCTGCCTCGTGAGCCGCTGGAATTACTGACATGCACCACCAGGCACAGCAAGAGTCATAGTTTAGAAATACATATTCAAAAAGATTTTGGTGCAATGGTATGATGTGTACCATATGTTATCTTTTACCAAGTAACAACCCAAAATGTAGCAGCTCAAAAAAAAATTATCTCACAGTTTCTGTAGGTCAGGAATCCAGGGATGTTTTAGATCTGCCACAGTCACCCAAGATTAAGGTGTGAAGCCCGAAGACAGTTAGTTTACCTGTTGGCCAAGGGGATGGTGACTGATGCCATGCAGCCGTCCAGGGCCCAGAACCTAGCTTTGATGGCTGTCTGCTGCCATCTTGTGGTAAGTATGGAACAACTGCCTCTCTCATTGGACTTTCCCTAATTCTAATCCTTTTTTATTACGTTTTAGGACTCTTTCTTTCTTTCTTTTTCTGTCTTTCTTTTTTTTTTTTTAAGGAGAGAGAATCATTTTATTTAGTTTTCCACATGGCTTTCGTTGCTAGAACACTTCGCTGTGTAAGTGGTGCTGGGGTTCGATCTGTTGTCCTTGCGCATGCGGGCAAGCGTCCTCACCCGAGCCACCGCTCCAGTCCCCGTGCGTTTGTTTTACTGGAGATTGGATCCAGAGTGGTTTACCTCTGAGTTACACCCCCATCCCTTTTTATTTTACTATTTATTTTTATTTTAAGACAGGGTCTAAGTGCTGAGGTTGGCCTTGAATTTGCGATCAGCATCATTCACTTGCTTAATAGATCACAAATTCACATGGTTGAAAATTCATAAAAAACGGTCTTCCTCCCCATGGGAAACTTTGAGTTTCTTTCCAGAGGAACTATTTTGTTTGTGTGTGTGTGTGTGTGTGTGTGTGTGTGTGTGTTGAATATTCAAAAACAACCAAATAGCTAGGTGTGGTAGTGTAATCGTAGCATCTTGGGAGGATGAGGCAGGAAGATCACAAGTTCTGTGCCAGCCTCAGCAATTTAGAGAGGTCCTAGGCAACTTAGCAAGACCCTATTTCAAAACAAAAAATAAAAAGGGCCGGGGACGTAGCTCCGAGATAGAGGCCCGTGGATTTAATCCCCAGTACCAAAACAAACAAAAGAAAAACCAAAATAAACTAAAAAAATTTACATACATGCCACCACTAACAAAACTCCCCCAGCTTCCCCAGTCATATAATTTGTTCCCCAAATCAGTAAATTAATTCAACAATATTATTGATACTTATTTGAATGAATAATATGTATTTTTAAATTTTTTATTATTTTTAATATGTATTTTTTTAAAAGAGAGAGTGAGAGGGGGCTGGAGTGGTGGCTCAATAGCTACAGCGATTGCCTGGCATGGGTGAATAGGTGAGTTCAAACCCTACCACCACATACAACAACGAAGTCTCGGAGCAACGAAAGCCACATGAAAAACTAAATAAAATTGATTCTTTCTCTATCTCACTGTCCCTCTCTCTGTAAAAAAAAAAAAGAGCGAGAGAGAGAATCAATTTTATTTATTTTTCCATCTGGTCTTTGTTTCTCTGATATTTATGTTGTGCTGGGATTCAAATCGTAGTCCTCGCGCATGCCAGGCTAATGCCTTAACTGCTGACCCACCACTCCAGCCCCAATATGCATGCTTTGAACAAACAAAAAAATTTATAAATATATATGACCCAGTGGAGAAATATGAACACTTTTATTTCACACTTTATTGTATTGAGGCATTACTTAGTTAATTGTGTATGATATGGAGTTATTATCTCTTAGAGGTACAATTTGAAACATTTATGGATGAAATATGATGCCTTGGTTTTGATTTAAAATCCATTAACTTTTTTTTCTTTAAAGAGGGACAGTGAGAGAGACCGAGAAAGAAACAACTTTATTTAGTTTTTCACATGGCCTTAGTTGCTCCAACACTTACTTGTGTATGTGGTGCTGAGGTTTGAAGCTGGGTCCTTGTGCATGCCAGGCAAGTGCTTCAACCGCTGAGCTACTGCTCCAGCCCCTACATCCTGATTTTTAACTTTCATAAACATAGAAATACACATAACATGCTCCATAAAAATTTTTAACACAGGGGCTGGAGCAGTGGCTCAGCGGTTGAAGGGTTGAAGCACCTGCCTGGCATGCAGGAGAACGTGGGTTTGAACCTCAGCACCACGTACAACAAAGGGTCAGAGCAATGGAAGCCACATGAAAACTAAATAAAATTGTCTTTTTCTCTCACTGTCCCTCTCTCTTAAAAAAAAATAGTTAATTTTGCTTGAGTTTTATTTGGTACCAGGGATTTAACCCAGTGAGTTACATCCTCCAGCCCTTTTTATTTGGAGATAGGGTCTTGCTAATGGTTACTTATGGCCTTGCTGGGGCTGTCCTCAAACTTGCGATTCTCTTGCCTCAGCCTAAGTTTCTGGGATCACAGGCGTGCACCTCTGCGCCTGGCTTTTGTTTTGGTTTTTGCTGTGCCGGGGACTGGACCCAGGCCTGTGTGCAGCATGCTAGGCTAATGCTCTACCAGTGTGCTGTACCTCCAGCCCTTATCCATATCCATACTTTGTTTTCTTTTAGTTTTGGTGATTAAACCCAGGGGTTTTTGGGCGCTTTACCACTGAGCTACATCCCCAGTCCTTTTCATATTTTATTTTGAGACAGGGTGTAACTAAATTGCTGACGCTGTCCTAGAGCTGACCATCTTCCTGCGTTAGCCTCCCAAATATCTGGGCTTATAGGCATTACCACCAAGCCCCACTCCTTATCCATACATCTTGAAGAGTATACCATATCAATACATACATATTCCTTTGTTTTTTTTTTTTTTGGGAGGGGAGAGCTGCTGGAGATGGAACCCAGGGGTCTTCCAAACACTATTACACTAAATATTTCCCTTGCACATAAAGAATTTGTACTAGTGGTATATCCTTTTTTTTTTTTTTTTTGAGAGAGGGACGGTGAGGCAGACAGAGAAAGAGAGAAACAACTTTATTTAGTTTTTTATATGGCCCTCGTTGCTCCAACACTTAAGTTGTGTACGTGGAGCTGGGGTTTGAACCCAGGTCCTTGTGCTTGCCAGGCAAGTGCCGAAACCGCTGAGCCACTGCTCCAGCCCCTAGTGGTACATTTTTAAGATAAATTCCTAGAGTCTGCTATCTGCTGCAAGATGTTCTAAGCCTGCGCTGCAGCAGTGGTTCAGCAGTTTGGAGCAACTGCCTGGCAAGCACGAGGACCAAAGTTCCAACCCCAGCACCACATACACAACTAAGTATTGGAGAAACAAAGGCCAGATGAAAAAATAAATAAAACTGAATCTTTCTTTCACTCTCTCCCTAAAAAAAAAAATCAGGAGCTGGAGCAGTGGCTCAGCAGTTTCGGCGCTTGCCTGGCAAGCATGAGGACCTGGGTTCAAACCCCAGCACCATGTACACAACTAAGTGTTGGAGCAACGAGAACCATGTGAAAAACTAAATAAAGTTGTTTCTCTCTTTCTCTGTCTTTCTCACTGTCCCTCTCTCTTAAAAATAAAAATCTTTAAAAAAAAAAGAATAACTGAGTAGGGGGGCTGGAGCAATGGCCCAGCAGTTACGGCGCTTGCCTGGCATGCACAAATATGCGAGTTCAAACCCCAGCACCACGTTCACAATGAAGTGTCTGAGGAATGAAAGTCACATGAAAAACTAAATAAAGATTGCTTCTGTTTCCTCTCTCCCTTACTGTCCCCTCTTGGTTTAAAAAAAAAAAAAAAGAATAACTGAGTAGGAAAGGAACAGAAAGCATCAAGATTCACTGTTGGGCTAGAGCAGTGACTCTAAGTTTGGAGCGCTTTACTGGCATATGCAAGGACCCAGATTCAAACGGCAGCACCACATACAAAACCAAGTATTGGGGGGAAAAAAACAGGTGAAAAAAATAAAATTCTCTCTCCCTCTTAAAAAAAGTTTGCTTATGTCTATACCAAAGTATAACTTTGAAAGTTAACTGTGGATGTGCTTTAACTATTCAGTATGAGAACTTTTTAATGTCATAGCTTTGAGTTTCTCCAACTGTACATCTTAATCTTTAAAGTACTTAAAATATGACACATAGAATACTGCTCCCTAATCTTTTAGTCAATGGTATATGCAGGAAATGTAGGTGTTTTACCAAACACTCCAGCTGACTGATGAGGTGACTGGGATGACAGTACAATAGGCCTTCTGCCTCAGACACTGCTTGGTTACCCCAAGGGCTGAGAGGATCAGTTTTTCATGTGGCTTTCGTTGCTCCAAGACTATGTTGTGTACGTGGTGCTGGGGTTTGCACTCATGCACTCACGTGTGTCAGGCAAGTGCCATAACCGCTGAGCCACAACTCCAGCCCCTATAAATGCTTTTTGATAAATTGATAAGACTCTTCTCTTATGAATTCCTTAACAGTGATACCAATAATTTTTTTTTTGATACCAGAGATTGAACCCAGGGTTGCTAAGCCACTGAGCTACATCCCCAGCCCTTTTATTTTATTTTTTAAAATAATCAATTTTATTTTAGTTTTTCGTTGCTCTGACACTTAATTGTGTACATGATGCTGGTGCTTGAACCTTTGTCCTCACACATGCCAGGCAAGCACAATACCATTGAGCCACTGCTCCAGCCCCCTAGCCCTTTTTAAATTTTTTTTTTAAAGAGAGGACAGTAGGAGAGAGAAATCAATTTTATTTAATTTTTTTATGTGGCTCTTGTTGCTCTGACACTTCGCTGTGTACATGGTGCTGTGGTTTGAACTTGGGCCTTCGCACATGCCAGGCAAGCGCTGTAACTGTTGAGCCACTGCTCCAGCCCCTTTAATGTTTTACTTTGAGACAGGGTCTCACTAAGTCCTCAGAGCCTTGCTAAGTTGCTGAGACTTCTCTCAAAATTGCAATCTTTCTGTCTCAGCCTCCCAAATTGTTGGGATTACATGCATACCAATGTGCCCAGCTGGTAATTTTTAAAAAATGATAATAGCTAATACTTATTGAGCACATAAACTGTCAGATATTCCAAGTCTTCATATAAAATACCTAATTTAGTTCTCATAAAAACTCTTATTGGTGGGCTGGAACGGTGACTCTGTGGTTATGGTGCTTTTCCGGCATGCACAGGTACACGGATTCAAACCCCAGCACCCATGCACACAACTAAGTGTCAGAGCAATGAAAGCCATGTGAAAAACTCGATAAAAATTGATCCTCTCTCTCACTGTCCTTCTCTTTAAAAAAACAAAAAAAACTCTATTAGGAGGGGCTAGAGCAGTGGCTCAGTGTTTACGCACTGCATGCGTGAGTATGCAAGTTCAAACCTCAGCACCATGTACACAACAAAGTCTCGGAGCGACGAAGACCACATGAAAAACTAAATAAAATTTATTCTCTCTCTCTCTCACTGTCCCTCTCTCTTAAAAAAAAGAAAAGAAAAGAAAAGAAAAAAAACTATTAGGAGGGCTGGAATGGTGGCTTAGGAACAGAGAGCTTACCTGGCATGAGCGAGCACCTGGGTTTGAACCCCAGTACCACATACACAACTAAGTGTCAGAAAACTAAAACCAGGGGCTGGAGTGGTGGCTCGGTGGTTATGGCACTTGCCCGGCATGTGCAAGTACAAGGGTTCAAACCCCAGCAACCCACATACACAACCAAGTGTCAGAACAACGAAAGCCATGTGAAAAACTCAATAAGAATTGATTATCTCTGTCTCTCTTTCTCTCACTGTCCTTCTCTCTTTAATAAAAAAAAAACTAAAACCAGATGAAAAATAAACTGATTTTTTCTATTTTTTTATAAAAAAACTCTATTAGTTGGCATAATTATTACTACTTACAAGTAAATAAAAATAACAGAGAGATTGCATAATTTGTTCAATCCTACACTGCCAGTAATCAGGAGAGGTATAACAGTGTCATGTAATGTCTATGCCATGACTCTTGGGCTCAAGAGATCCTTCTGCCTCGCCTTGTGAGTAGCTGGGACTATAGGCTTGCTCCACTGTGCCCAGCCACAAAAATATTCTAATTGGGTCACCTTCTACTTGGAAATCTCAGAAGCTGAACAGATTTTGAGTGGTAACAGAAGGTCTTTGATGCTTAATAAACAGTGAGCGAAGCCAGAATTCCCATATTTATTGAATTTTTTTCTGGTATGAGTTCTCTGATGTCCTATAATCAGAGTGACAAATGAAAGTTTTCTTACTTTAATTACATGAAAATGATCTAATACTGAGCCAGGTATGAACTCTACACAAAGGCTTTTCTACACCCCGAACACTCTAACCAGTATGAATTCGGTAGTGTTCAATGAGCTGTGAGCCAAGAACAAAGGCCTGCCCACATTCTCTACATTCATAAGGCTTGATGCCAGGATGAATTCTCTGATGTTCAGTAAGTTGTGAACTACGAATGAAGGCCATTCCACATTCCCTGCATTCATAGGGTTTCTCACAAGTGTGAATGCGCTGATGGTGGGTCAGCTGCGAAACGCGGATAAAGGCCTTCCCACATTCCTTACATGCATAGGGCTTGTCACCTGTATGAATTCTTTGATGCTGAATAAGGTATGAACTACGACTAAAAGCCTTCCCGCAGTCCTTACATTCGTAGGGTCTGTCGCCAGTATGAACTCTCTGGTGTCGAGTAAGCTGAGCATGCTGTCTAAAGGCCTTCCCGCATTCCTTACATTCATAGGGTTTCTCCCCAGAATGAATTCTCTGATGTCGAGTAACTTCGGAGCTATGGATGAAGCCCTTCCCGCATTCCTTACACTCATAGGGCTTCTCCCCAGTATGGATTCGCTGATGCACAGTCAGTTGTGAATGTTGTCTAAATGCCTTCCCACATTCTTTACACTGATAGGGTCTAGCACCTGTGTGGATCCTCCGGTGAACAGTAAGTTGTGAGCCACGAATAAAAGCCTTCCCGCAGTCTTTACATACGTAGGGTTTCTCACCTGTGTGAGTTCTTTGATGCAGAATAAGCTGTGAATGCTGCCGAAAGGTTTTTCCACATTCTTTACATTCATAGGGTTTCACACCAGTGTGAAGCCTCTGATGCAGAATAAGTTCTGAAGTGCGACCAAAGGCCTTTCCACATTCCTTGCAGTCATAAGGCTTCTCACCTGTATGAATTCTCTGATGTTGAACAAGGTGTGAGGCACGACTAAAGGCCTTCCCACATTCTTTACATTCAAAGGGTTTTTCACCAGTATGAGTTTTCTGATGTTGAATAAGGTGTGAGCCTCTGCCAAATGCCTTCCCACATTCACTACATTCAATCAGTTTCTTACTGGTCCCACTGTGCTGATTTAGAGCAAGAGATGTGTGATGCTGGAAAGTGGAGATGGTTTCATAGGCGATTTCTACTTGCTTGAAATAACACTCCTGATTTATTTGTTGTCTTTCAAACTGCTCTTTGCATTCCCAGTCATCTCTAAAATTGGAGTTCTCATGATTACAATATTTAAGACTTTCCATTACCTCCCAATTGAATGGCTTTACTTCAAAAATATCTTTTTGTAGAAATGTCTCATATCTGGACTTCAAGTCTGAAAAATAAGAGAAAAGTAAATGTAAGGTGTTCTCTTCTATGGGAACTGAAATTCTACAATAAAATAGGGAGACAAAAATTAAAATAATTACTGCAAAAAGTAAATGGCTTATAGCCGGGTCTGGTGATGCATGCCTGTACTCCCAGCAGCTTGGAAAAAGGAAAAAAGGGCTGGGGATGAGGCTCAGTGGTTAAGGGTTAAGGGCCCATAGGTTCAATCCCTGGTATCTTTTCTTTTCTTTTTTTAAAGAGAGAGACAGAGATAGTGAAAGAGAGAAAGAGAGAATCAATTTTATTTAGTTTTTCATGTAGCTTTCATTGCTCTAACACTTAGTTGTATATGTGGTGCTGGGATTCGAACCCACATCCTAGCACATGCCAGGCAAGTGCCATAACTGCTGAGCCACCACTCCAGCCCCTCAATCTCTAGTATCAAACAAACAAAAAAAGTAAATGGCTTATAAAAGTCTCTCAATTATTAAGCACTTTCTGAAAAGCACAGGAAAGCACAAATATGGTAAGAGTTCATGTGGTGCTGAAGGGAGCTGGAAAAAATTAAGCCAGGGTTCTTAACTTTGATATGGATCAGAGTCATCTAAGAAGCCCTTTAACAATATAGATGTTGAAGCAAAGCCAGGCATGGTAGCACACACCTGTAATCCCAGTGGTTTGTGTGGCTGAGGCAGGAGGATCACAAGTTCAAAACCAGCTTCAGCAACTTAGCAAGGCCCTAAGCAACTTAGTGAGCACTATCTCAAAATAAAACATTGTAAAAATAGAGCTGGGGATGTGGCTTAGTGGTTAAGCACTCCAGGTTCAAACCCTGATACCCACCCCACAAACTTTTTTTCAAGCGTCACTCCAGACTGAATTAAAATCTGTAGGAGTAGCCAGGTATGGTGGTACACATTTATAATCCCAGTAACTTGGGAGGCTGAGGCAGGAGGATTGCAATTTCTAAGCCAGCTTCAGGAACAGAGTAAGGTCCTAAGCAATTTAGCAAGACCCTGTCTCAAAATAAAAAATAAAAAGGGCTGGGGATGTGGCTCAGTGGTTAAGCACTCCTGGGATCAAATCCTAATACAAACAAACAAACAAACAAATAAATAAATAAATAAAAATTTTAAAAATTTGCAATAGGGAGCTGGAGCAGTGGCTCAGCGGTTCTGGTGCTTGTTTGCCTGGCATGCATGAGGATGCGGGTTCAAACCCCAGCACCACGTACACAGCGAAGTGTTAGAGCAATGAAAGCCACATGAAAAACTAAATAAAATTGATTCTCTCTCTCCCCCGTCCCTCTCTTTAAAAAAAAAAATCTGCAGTAGGACCAAGGTATATGCATGTGTATGCGTCTATGTGTGTCTGTCTATCTACTGGTAGTATGGACTGAACCAAGGGGTGCTTTACTACTAAGCCACATCCATAGTCTTTTTTTATAAGTTGACGAGACTGGCCTAGAACTTGTGATTCTCTTGTTTCAGCCTCCTGAGCTGCTGGTATGTGCCATCATGCTTGGCTTCCATCTATATATTTTATATATACATATATTTTTGCCATGACTGGAGATTGAATCCATGGCTACTCTACCACGGAGCTACATTCTCAGCCCTTTTTATTTTTTATTTTGAGACAGTGTCTTCCTAAATTGCTGAGGCTGGCCTGGAACTTGTGATGCTCCTGTACCAGCCCCTCCATGGGATTACACGTGTGTCACCATACCTGGCATCTATATATATATATATATATATATATATATGTATATATATATATATACATATATATATATATATACATATCTATCTTTCGATCTATCTATATACATACATACATACATATATACATATATATACATGTATGTATATATATATATATACACACACATACATATATATATTTTTTTTTCTTCTTTTTTTTTTTAAAGAGAGAGGGAGAGGGGTTGGAGCAGTGGCTCAGCAGTTAAAGTGCTTGCTTGGCAAGTGCAAGGACCCAAGTTCAAACTCCAGCACCACATACACAACTATGTGTCAGGGAAATGAAGGCCTGATGAAAGAATAAATAAAGTTGATTCTCTTTAAAAGAGAGAGAGAGAGAGAGAGAAAGAACCAATTTTATTTATTTTTCATCCAGCCTTTGTTTCTCTGACACATAGTTGTGTTTGTGGTGCTGGAGTTTGAACCTGGGTCCTCACACATGCCAGGCAAGTGCTCCAACTATTGAGCCACCACTCCAGCCCCTTTCCTATATATATATATATATATATATATTTTTTTTTTTTTTTTTTTAAAGAGAGAGGGACAGTGAGAGAGAGAGAAAGAGAGAAACAACTTTATTTAGTTTTTCACATGGCCTTAGTTGCTCCAACACTTAGTTGTGTACGTGGTGCTGGGGTTTGAACCCGGGTCCTTGTGCTTGCCAGGCAAGCGCCGAAACCGCTGAGCTACCGCTCCAGCCCCCCTTTCCTATATTTTTAACTGAGGCAAAATTCTCATAACATTTCCCATTTAAACCATCTTTTATTTTTCAGTGCTGTGAATCAAACCCAGGGTTTCATGTATGATAAGCAAGTACTCTACCATTGAGCTATATTCCCAGTTCTCATTTAAGTGTTCTTGAAATGCCCAACAGTGGTTTGTAGCACTATTTAGTTTGAGAACATTTCATCACCTCAAATAGAAATGGTTATCATCCCATGACCATTAAGCAGTCATTCCTCATTTCTATTCTCTTCAGCCCTGGTCAACTATTAATGTTTGAGAACCATTAATTCTATCTCTGTGAATTTGCCTATTCTGGACATTTTAAACATACCACGCATCTCTATTTTATTGTTTCTTTGTAGTTTTTGTTCATTTTTTGAGATGGGGATCTTGCCTCAAACTTGAAATGGTCTTCACTCAGCCTCCCTAGTTGCAGGGATTATAGGCATGTACCATCTCCCCCCCCCCAAAGAGAAGCAATTTTAAGACAATAAGTTTTTCTAAGGCATGAAGATTCTCCCAGAAAAAAGATCTAAAGTACAGGTGAAAAGGTAGGAATGGGGGCTGGAGCGGTGGCTCAGCAGTTTCGGTGCTTGCCTGGCAAGCATGAGGACCTGGGTTCAAACCCCAGCACCACGTACACAACTAAGTGTTGGAGCAACTAAGGCCATGTGAAAAACTAAATAAAGTTGTTTCTCTATTTCTCTGTCGCTCTCACTTTCCCTCTCTCTTTAAAAAAAAAAAAGGTAGGCATGGGGAAGAAAAGAGCACATTCCTTTTTGAAATGGGAGCAAAATGTGAGAGAAAAAAGAACAGAGAAGAACTGAATAGAGAAGGAAAGCTTCCCCGGGGAGCTGAGGCTGACAAGGTCTTTGCTCTTCAATTTTATTCTACAGCAGGGCTTGAGAGCTTTTATTTTTTTTAAGAGAAAGAGGGACAGTGTATGGGGGGAAAAATAAATTTTATTTAGTTTTTCATCTGGTTTTCATTGCTCCGTTACTTAGTTGTGTATGTGGTGCTAGGGTTTGAACCCGGGTCCTCATGCATCCAAGGCAAGTGCCGTAACTGCTGAGCCACTGCTCCAGCCCTTTGAGAGCTTTTTGACAATAACTCAAGTTACAGTCATCGGTTCTTCACCCACTGGGCTTTAATCCCCATGACCTCTCCCACTGGATTAACCTATGCTCACCTGAGTACCATGGTCCTGTCATATCATTTGCAACGACCCATGGCTCTTTCCCTTGCTCCAATAAAGAGATGACATCAGGCTTGGAAACGGAAAGTCCTGTTTACAGAGAAAGAAATAGGCCATTATTATACTGTTCCAAAATTTAAATCCAGTGCCTCCGTTACCATGGAATTGAGACAACTGTAGGCAGGAAGGTATGAAGGTTGTCCAAAGGATGTGAGCATGGAGGTGACCAATGGAATGACTCATTTCCTATTCCACAAAGAACAAACAATTCTCTTGGGAAAATGGGACAGAAATTCTGTCAGAAATTGTAAGCTGCCCTACAAATTCACAATGAAGCAACCAGAAATTCCAGAAGGCTAGTCCTGAATTATTGGAGTAAGTATCTATGGTGATTACGCTGCATTAACCCTCTGCTTCCCCTCCAATCCATTTCTTGATGCTGGTCTGGTTCGGGGTAAGCCCTGTGCCCCACACAGCCTGCTTATAAGGACTGTATCACCCCTACCCTGTGATTTTCCAAGGGGTTTGGTGAATGGAAAATATCAGCAGGTCAAAGGGCAGAAGGATGAGTGCAGGGTACTTCTTAACCCTCTCCCTCCTTCTTTTCATCTGGGAATTCTGGAGGTAGCTACAGTTGTTGCTAGCTGGGCCCTTCTCTCTGGCTCTAGTTCTCAGCATCTCCAGTGGCACCATTTCCTCTCTTCACCTCTTTGGGGCAGCAGCAATAATAGTCAACACCCCTGCTTTAGTCCCTGGGTGCCTCATTTCCTGTCTGTCCTTGGAGATACATTACCCTTACCTAGTGAGGCCAAGTGACTGAAGTTCTCCAAAGTCACATCTCTGTACAAGTCCCTCTGGGCAGGTTCCAGGCACTTCCATTCTTCTTGAGAAAACTCTATGGTCACATCCCTGAATGTCACCAATCCCTGAAACAATAAACCCATGCCTTACTAGAAAATTAAAGGACCTTTCCCACTTTTTATTATGAAATATTTCAAAAGACACAAAAGCACAGAAAATAGTATAATGACCTCTATTCTGCTTTAACAATTAATTAAATATTTTCTTTTCTTTTTTTTTTTTAAGAGAGAGGGAGAGTGGCTGGAAAGATAGCTCAGCAGTTATGGTGCTTGCCTGGCATGCATGAAGACATGGGTTCAAACCCCAGCACCACATATACAGCAAAGTGTCAGAGCAACAAAAGCCATGTGAAAAACTAAATAAAATTGATTCTCTCTCTCACTGTCCTCTCTTTAAAAAAAAAAATACCCCGAGTTCGGTCCTCAGTCCTGAAAAAAAAATTAAAAAAAAATAAATAAAAATAAAAGAGAGAAGGAGAGAGTGAGAGAGAGAATCAGTTTTATTTATTTTTTCATCTGACCTTTGTTTCTGTGACACTTAGTTGTATATGTGACGCTGGGGTTCAAATCTGGGTTCTCGTGCATGCCAGGAAAGTGCTCCAACTGCTAAGCTACTGCTCCAGCCCCTAAAAATTTGCTTTTGGTAGTACTGGGGATTAAACCCAGGATATTCCAGAATATTTTATCTTTATCTTTTCCCTTCCATCTTTTTTCTAGTACTGGGAATTAAACTCAGGGCCTCACACATGGTGGGCAAACATCCTACCACTGAGCTATACCCTCAGTCTCATGGTATAATTTTTTTTTTTAAAGAGAGAGGGACAGTGAGAGAGACAGAGAAAGAGAGAAACAACTTTATTTAGTTTTTCACATGGCCTTTGTCGCTCCAACACTTAGTTGTGTATGTGGTGCTGGGGTTTGAACCTGGGTCCTCATGCTTGCCAGACAAGCACTGAAACTGCTGAGCCACCGCTCCAGCCCCTCATGGTATAATTTAATGTATTACTTTACTTCCATCTTTTCTGTGAACTGATGGGTAGATCTGGAGACCTGATTTCCATTTCTGGAGGGAGTTCAACATATGTGAGAGGTGGTGCTCTGTATTTCCTGGAGAATCTCATGAGAAGGCAAATAATGACTAGCTGTCTTCCAACTTTCTTTTGGTTGTCCCCTTTCTTCCTCTTCTTCTTTTTATTATCTTTTTTTCTTTTGTGGTACTAGGGATTGAACCCAGGGATGCCCTTGGGAGAGCTATATTCTCAGACCTTTTTATTTCTTTTCTTTTTAAGAGAGAGAGAGAGAGATAGTAAGAGAGAGAGAAAGAGAAAATCAATTTTTATTTAGTTTTTCATGTGGCTTTTGTTGCTCTGACACTTTGTTGCATACATGGTGGAGTTCGAACCCGTGTCCTTGTGCATGCCAGGCAAGTGCTTTACCCATTAAGCCACTGCTCCAGTGCCACTCCTTTTTTTATTTCTTACTTTGAGACAGGTTCTAAGATGCTGAGGTGGCCTTGAACTTGTGATCATCCTGCTTCAGCCTCCCAAGTAACTGGGATTACAAGCAAGTGCCACCATGCCCAGCTGTTTGTCTCCTCTTTTTTTTTTTTACGAAAGAGAGAGAGAGACAGTAAGAGAGATAGAGAGAATCAATTTTATTTGAGAATCAATTTGGCTCTCGTGGTCCGACACTTTGTTGTGTACATAGTGCTGAAGTTTAAACCTACATCCCAGCGCATGTGAGGAAAGCGCTGAAACTGCTGAGCCACCGCTCCAAGCCCCTGGTTGTCCCATTTCTAATGGCATGAAAACTGATGAATAGGAAAAAAGAAACTGATGAATAGGTACAGTTCTTCAGAATTTGATTCATCCTGGAAAATGTTTTTAAGACGAGGAGATGAACAGTGATAGAGCACTTCCCTAGCAAGCACAAGGCCCTGGGTTCAATCCCCAGCACCAGCATCATAATAAAAAAATAAAAAATAAAATTAAAAAAAAGGAAATGAAGGACAGTGTGGGAAGGAAATGATAAAGAAAGCAAGTGGGGGCTTTAGTCTGTGCCGTGAAGGAAGTATAAAAGGCAGAGTTATGTGACTAAAGGTCTACATGCTCTTGAACATTCCCATGCAACAGGTCTGGAAATGAGCAAAATCTAGCAAAGTGGGGGACTCATAAATACCTGAAAGTGGGGCTAGAGCAGTGGCTTGGTGGTTACGGCACTTGCCTGGCATGAGCAAGTACACGGGTTTGAACCCCAGCACCACATACACAACGGAGTCTCGGAGCAACAAAGGCCACATGAAAAACTAAAAGTTGCTTCTCTCTTTTTCTCACTGTCCCTTTCTTTTTAGAAAAGAAAAAAGAAAAAATAACTGAAATTGTATATACAAAGCACACAACAAACAAATAATAAAGTCTTTAAAAATGCATCTTTTTAAAACACTTTCCCCTTGAAATACTAAAAAGATAGAATCCAAAATGTGCTACTAATTGTCTTAAAATGCAGGACTTGTAGAAATTTAAAAACTATCCTGAAGAATCAAGGTTATAATTAGACTGGATCTCTACCCAGGCTATATTTTCCCTTTTAGGATGCAGGGGATGGTCTAATTTTCACAATGTTAGGGAAGGGGGCAGGATGGGTGGGCAGTAAGCAGCTGGCATGTAGTGTCTGGCATCAACAATGTTAAGTGTGGGGCTGAAGCAGTGGCTCGGCGGTGGCGGAGCTTGCCCAGCATGATTAAGTACACAGGTTCAAACCCCAGCACCCATGTACACAACTAAGTGTTGGAGCACTGAAAGCCATGTGAAAAAACTCAATAAACAAATAAACAAATTGATTCTGTCTCTCTCTCTCTCTCTCACTGTCCTTCTCTCTTTAAAAATAAAAAAGAAGAAGAAGAATGTTAATAAGCATCCTGAATTATCTTGGCCATGTGCCCAGGACAATCTGGCATGACAAAAAATAGTACTGCTGAAAATGACAACAGTGCCCCATTGAGAAACTGTTCAATATCATGAGAATATTTTTTATGATGAAAAAATATAAATATATTGAACCCAGGGGTGCTTAACCACCGAGCAACATCCCAGACCTTTTCATTTTCATTTTCAGACAGGGTCTCACTAAGTTGCTTACGGCTCTCTAAGTTGCTGAGACTGGCCTCTTAACTTGAGATTTTCCTGCCCCAGCCTGCTGAGCCACTGGGATTACAGGCACATGCCACCGAGCCCGGACAAAATATTTTTTTAATCTGGCTGAGAGACAGTATCTCACCATGATGCCCAGGCTGCCTTAACTACTAGTCTTTACAGATCTCCCTCTCTGTGTCTCCAAGTAGCTGGGACTGCAGGTGGCTTGTTATGACAAATCTTATAATAAACAGAGAGATTTTTAGGGGCTATATAATATTGCACTAAATGTCTTGAAAGGTATAATTTTTCCATTATTTTGGAGTATTTAGCTTAAACAAGGCATAAAAATCTTCTATTATATATGTATATATGTATGTATACATATATAAGAGAGGGGGGTAGGGAAAGGGGGAGAGAGAGAGAGAATCAATTTTATTTATATTTTCATCTGGCCTTTGTTTCTCCAACACTTAGTTGTATATGTGGTGCTGGGTCCTCAAGCATGCCAGGCAAGCACTCCAACTGCTGAGCCACCACCACTCTAGTCTTATCATATTTGTTAATATTAGATTTTTTCACTGTCCATTTCACCTGTTCCTGAAATAAGAAAACTAATGGAGGGTGTACCTGAGTCACCTGATTGTGGCCCACAACCAACATATATGCTTAACTTAAAATGAATCATTTCATGGTTATTCATCTCCTATAAATTCCCTTGCAAAACTGAAGAACTTTCTATAACTTTCTATAACTATAACTTTCTATAACTCAATCATGGCCCCCATCCAAAAGTCCTCCTCAAACAGATATTACCACATGTTGAAACCATGACCAATCATACAGCTCCTGACACTAAAAATGTTTCAGATTTTAGAGCACTTTGTATTTCAGATCTTCAAATTAGGAATGCTCAACTGGTAATATCTATGCAAAATCTGAAAAACTCCCAAATGAGAAACACTTCTGGTCCCGAGTTCTTTATATATTTTAGATACAAGTGTGTTATCACATACAGGTTGAAACAAAGGCCAGATGAAAAACTAAATAAAGTTGATTCTCTCTTTCTCTCTCTAAGAGAGAGAGGAACAGTGAGAGAAAGAATCAACTTTTATTTATTCATCTGGTTCTAGTTTCTCTGACACTTAGTTGTGTATGTGGTGCTAGAGTTTAAATCCAGGTCCTCACACATGCCAGGCAAGTACTCTAACCGCTGAGCCACTGCTCCAACCTTGCCCTCCTCTTAAAAAAAAAAAATGAAAATGTACGTTCCCCCTAAAAATGTTTAATGCATTCATGAAAACCAAAGGTACAAACAATCCAAATGTCCAAGACCAATAAACTGATGAAGACAATGTGGTATATACGTATTCATTGAATATCATCTGGTATAAGATGGAATGAAATACTGATACATACTACAACGTGAATCAAACTTCAAAGTTGTGGCATATGCCTGTAATCTCAGCAACCTGGGAGGCTAGGGCAGGGGAATTGCAAGTTCAAGGCAAGCTTCAGCAATTTAGTGATGATTTAAGCAACTTAGCAAGACCCTGTCTCAAAACAAAATATAAAAAGGGCTGGGGATATAGCTCAGTGGTTAAGCAACCCTGGGTTCAGTTCATAGTAACAAAAACAAAAAAACAAAAAAACCCAAAAAATCCAAAGACCACATATAATTCCATTTATATGAAAAGTCAGAATAGACAAATTCATATTAACAGAAAGTAAATTAGTAGCATGAAAATGGGCATTGATACTAACTATTGATGTAATTGGGATGTCTTTCTGTGGGTGATGAAAATGTTTTCAAATTGTGCTAATGGTTGTCCAACACGGTAAACTAAAATCCACTGAACTGTACACTTTTTTTTTTAAAGAGAGAGGGGGAGGGGCTGGAGTGGTGGCTCAGCAGTTATGGTGCTTGCTTGGCATGTGCAAGGACCAGAGTTCAAACCCCAGGACCACATACCCAACTAAGTCTTGGAGCAATTACTGCCACATGAAAAACTAAATAAAAATTGATTCTCTCTTTTTTTTTCTCTCTCTTGCTCTCACTGTCTCTCTTTAAAAAAAAATAAAGAGGGTGAGAGAAAGAGAATCAATTTTATTTTTTCATCTGTCCCTTGTTTCTCTGACACTTAGTTGTGTATGTGGTGCTGGGGTTTGAACCTGCGTCCTTGCGCATGCCAGGCAAGTGCTCTAACCACTGAGCAACTGCTGCAGCCCTACACTTGTTCTTTTTTGAGACAGTCTTGCTATGTTGCCCAGGACCTTGAACTTGCAATCCTCCTACCTCAGCCTCCCGAGTAGCTTGAGAGGACAGTACACACCACTGTGTGCAGCATGAATTGTACATTTATTTATTTACTGTACCACAGATGGAACCCAGGGGTACTTAACTACTTAGTCCTTTTTTTTTTTTTTTTGAGACAGAGTCTTGCTAAATCGCTTAGAGCCTTGCTAAATTGTTGATGCTAGCTTTGAACTTGTGATCCTCCTGCTTCAGACTTCTGAGCCACTGGGATTAAAGGCATGCACCACCATGCCTGGCTCTGAATCATACATTCATACGGGTGAATTTCAGTATGTGAACTATATATACAATAATAAAACTGTTAATAAAAAGTTACTGAGGACCCCCAAAGACCTTTTGTTATGTATCAATAATACCACATTAGAAATTAAAAGTGAAATGGCTAAGGGTGTGGCTCAGTGGTATAGCATTTGCCTAGCATGTAGGAGATCCTTGGTTCAATCCCCAGCACTGCAAAAAAAGAGAAAGAAATATAAGAGCGACTGAAGAGGCTGAGACAGAGGGATCAAATATTGGGGCAGGAGCAGTGGCTTAGTGGTTACTGTGATTGCCTGGCATGGGCAAGGATGCGGATTCAAACCCCAGCACCACATACACAATGAAGTGTTGGAGCAATGAAAGCCACATGAAAAGCTAAATAAAATTTGATTTTCTCTTTCTCTCTCTCACTGTCCCTCTCTCTCTTTAAAAAAAATTATTAGCAACTATTAATTGTACAAATTGACAGGTTTCAAAGTATCATTCCATACATGAATATACTGTCTTTCTTTTTTTTTTCCTTTCTTTTTTTTTCAGGGCTGAGGACCAAACTCGGGCCTTGTGCATGCTAGGCAAGCGCTCTGCCACTCTGCCGCTCTGCTGCTGAGCTAAATCCCCAACCCCACTGTGTTTCTTTTCAAACAGAAAGGGAGAGTAAGAGAGAAAGAAAGAGATAGAAATAATCAATTTTACATAGTTTTAAATTATTTGTTCAACAGTCTTACATTTTGAAGGGAATTGTTGTTACATATTCATGCATACATGGATGTTGACATAGTGAGACAGTAAGTTAAGGCTGATCCTAGTCCAGGATCTACACCCCTTCATCCATTCCCCGAACTCATCTCCTCTATGATGATTCCCCCATACTGTAATTTGAAATGAACATACACATGAATATTCATTTTTGACATTTCTGAGTTTCTCTGCCTGCCTGTGTCTAGTTAGGCTTCTAATGGGAGTTGTGTATTCCCAGTTGTATTGATAAGCTCCCAATTTTATATAGTTTCATTTGGTTTTCGTTGCTCCAACACTTAGTTGTATATGTGGTACTGGGCTTCGAACCTGGGTCTTCACACATGCCAGGCAAGCACAATACCCCTGAGCCACAGCTCCAGCCTGGAATATACTGTGTTTTGGTCATAACCACCCACCCTATTACCCTTTTTGTGGTATAAAAATATAGTATTTATTAGTTTTGACTTAGAATTCATCAACCTGTCAGAAATTTTTATACAAAATTACCAAGCACAGGAAAGAGAAAAATATTAGATTTATCTCAAAGGTGCTCTTTTTTCTTCAATATTTTGATGTGTTTATTCTCTTCATATTAAACCAAAGACTCAATGCAAACCTAAGCAAAATTTGAGTAGGAATTTTTATATAAATTGACCAGCTGATATGTCAAAGCAGCTAGAAGACTCAAAACAACACTGAAAATGAAAAGATGCAGCATGTGTATGACCTGGTTTCAAAACTTACTGTAAAACAAAGGTGCTCTTATCTGTATTTAGAAGAAGGATTAAAAGAAACACAATTGGGGCTGGAGCGGTGGCTCAGCGGTTACAGCGCTTGCCTGGCATGCACAAGTATGCAAGTTCAAACCCCAGCACCACGTACACAATGAAGTCTCAGAGCAACGAAAGCCATGTAAAAAACTAAATAAAAATTGATTCTCTCTGTCTCTGTCACT
>PVKS010026500.1:0-28596 GCA_004027875.1 Aplodontia rufa | reverse complement strand
CCCGACTTCTTTTTCTAGTAAATTTAAAGTTGTAGGCTTAATATCCAGGTCTTTGATCCATTTTGATTTAATTTTTGTGCAGGGTGAAAGATAAGGATACACCTTCAGTTGTCTACAAATGGCTGTTCAGTTTGTCCAACACCATTTGTTGAACAGGCTATCTTTCTTCCACACTATACTTTTGCCCCCTTTATCAAATGTCAAATAGTTAAGGATATGAGGGTTTGTCTCAGGATCTTCTATTCGGTTCCACTGGTCTTCAGTTCTGTTTTGATACCAATACCATGCTGTTTTTGCTACTACAGCTCTGTAATATAATTTCAGGTCAGGGATTGAGATACCCCCTATTTCTTCCTTTCTATAGAGTAGTGTTTTGGCTAGTCTGGGTCTCCTGTTGTTCTGTATGAACTTGAGAATTGCTTTATCTATATCTCTGAAAAATGCCATAGGTATCTTGATGGGGATTGCACTGAATCTATAAAGGGCTTTGGGTAGAATGGCCATCTTTATTATATTGATTCTGCCTAACCATGAGCATGGAATGTTTTTCCATCTACTCAGGTCTTCTGTAATTTCTTTTTTTAGTGTTTGATAGTTTTCTTTGTATAGGTCTTTAATATCCTTTGTAAGGTTAATGCCCAAGTATTTCATTCTTTTGGAAGTGATGGTGAATGGGAGAGATTTCATGATTTCTTCTTCTGTGGATTTGTTGCTGGAGTAAAGAAATGCTAGTGATTTGCTGGAGTTGATCTTGTAGCCACCTACTTTGCTAAAATCACCTATAAGTTCTAGGAGTTTTCTGGCCAATGTTATTGGATCTTCTAGGTATAAAATCATGTCGAAGGACAGACATTTCTTAACCTAAATTTAGAATCTGACATATCCCTTTAAAGAGGACTGCTGATTGACTTTGATATGTTCATCAAAGCATTTTTTTTTAATCTCAGTTCGGTGCTACTGTAAATGATATTAAAAATATCCTCCGTATCTTCTATGTCTTTAAATAAATTATTGATGAAAATTCTGACAAGATGGAGTATGGGTCTTTCACATCTCACTTTATATTAGCATTGATTTACTAGATGTGTCAACTTAGAGAATCCAGCACATAGTTAATTCTCAATAAGTGTTTATTGAATTCAATGTACACTTTTTCATCTATGTATGTTTCAAGTAGAGTCTCATGTGGGATACATTATTCTATTTTGCCTACAGAAAATCATCAAAGATTTTCCAACAGATTGCCAAAATCAAGCAAAATCACACAATAGAAAAGAGTGCTGGATTGACCCAAAAGACCCAGACTCTAATACAGGCTTGCTGAGGACCTCAGATAAGCTCTTATAAAGTCTTTGTTTCCATTATATTTTTCAACATCATTTATTATTATTATTATCAACTCTGACATCCATACATTATTATTGTGTGGAGCAAATGTGGTGTTGATTTATGACTATCCAAACATTAGGGCTTGTTATTGTGTTCATCTACTGATCTGCTATATAATATCACTTGTTCTGAAGCCATGCATGATGCTAATGATGTTTATTTCATTTTTCTATATGCTCACAAAAGACACTCTAATAATTCTGGATCTGGAAATGGCTGCTATTTTGTTCTCAAGTCCAATTCTAATTCTAAAGCACGTATTCTCATGAGCCCACTGAATTCATTCTGTTATTTCAAATGAGAGGGCGGGGCTGACAGTGAATGAGTGTGTGAACTTGGTGCAGCAGTACAAGCATGAGTGCCTATTTTCATGTCTCTGATAGAGCTCATCATTTGCAGTGTTTTCGGTATCCTGCTCTTCTATGAGTTACAATTAATGATAGTGCCTTTATTTATGGGTTTGGTGTTTTCAAATAGTAACAGGTATCCCTGACTTCTTTGTTTCCAATTTTGGCTTAGGTTTTGAAACCTGATGCTGAAAATTTTTGAAAAACAGGAGGTTTTTCTTTGTATTTACTCAAAATATACCATATTGTCTAGTGCATAACAGAATTCAAGTGAGAATGTTTTCAACATTCTCATCTAATGTGGGCACTACTTAAAACTCTGAAATGATTTTTGCTACATTTTTTTAAACCTACAAAGCTTCATGTTTATTTCGTTTTAAAAATAAATGGAGGGGCTGGAGCAGTGGCTCAGCAGTTAGAGCACTTGCTTGGCACCCGTGATGGCTCACGTTTGAACCCCAGCAACACACACACAACTAAGTGTCAGAGAAACAAAGGCCAAATGAAAAAATAAATCAAATTGATTTTCTTTTTTTCTTTCTCTCCACCACCCCACTTTAAAAAGAAATAGAAGGGAAAAGTAGCAGCTATGCAAAATGAGGATCCATAGCTGGCTTTGTAGATCGTTTCCATGCTTATGAGAACTAAAACAAAGCAGCAAAATAAGAAACTTCACTTATAGAACTTCCAAACTCAAAGGTTGTGAACAGTTGTAATGACCATAAATTTATTCTTAGTGTAGATTTTGTTAAAGGATCAAAATAATCAAAATGGTATTGATGTTTGTTTTTCTTTCCCCTAAAAGGAAAAATGCCTTTATGAAGCAAAACTTAACAGAAGTATTCTGTATTCCCTTTGGCCTGGACTACAGAATTTTATTTATGAACTATTATTTAAATTATTGGTCTTTCTCAGGGACTGCAAAGGACTCATTGCATTTAGTACTGCCATCTTTAAAAAACAATTTTCAACTTCTCTGATGAGCTTAAATTCGGGAAGCCAAATTGCTTTTAATAGACCTGATCTGGATATATTTAAAAATGGTGATACACCTCAGAACCAACTGGCAACTATTCAGAAAGGTCAAATTAAAGGCACGATTTGAAAAGGAAGCCATGATTTTATAACCGGTTTTATATTAATCCCAGAGATCTGAGCAGAAAACTCAGTTTATTCACACAAACCTAATTAAGCCCAAATACTGGCTAGAATCTAAACTGCACACTTAACAGTAGACTAGGAGAACTTTCAAATATTCCACAAGTTTCAACAAAATGACTCATAAAACTCCAGCAGACCTAGACCGTAATGTTCATATGTCCTGACATACAGAACATGGAATTTCCACTGGATTCAACCTAGACTGTGTCCACATAGTGCTTGCTATTTAGGGGAATGTTAACTGCAATTCTTATATCTTTCCACCAATCCAAGGAGCTGTTAGGAACTATAAATTTTAGTATTTCACGCAGGTGGGTTATGATAACAAGTTGTCTGGCAGGGAAACGCTGAACCTTTGTGCAGCTCTTCCAGCTGAGGAAAGGTAGCTGATGGATCGCACCTCCAGCAGTGCATAGAGGAGCAAGTGTAGGGAAGGTGCCACATTTACGTTTAACCTTGCTCTTAGTTCCTCAAGATTCTGAGAGTCTCTCTAAGTTTTCAAATTCCTTTTTTTAAAGAGAATTCAATGTCATAAAAGCTTTTGACATGGATTTTGCAATCCCACTGTCATGGAAAGACCAGAAAGCCACAGTAGGCTGGTAAAGAGGAAATAAGATTAGTTCCAGAAGCTCCACCATGCATCTCTTCTGCCTATCTCTCAAGAACAGAAATCAAAAATCAATTTTGGCAAACTTTTATGGACATCTACTTTGTGCCAATAATTATTCTGTATACCCTATAGAATGAACATAATGGATTCCTGGTTTTCAGGGAGCCAACATCCTACTGGAACAGGAGGATGGGGCAGATAAGAACAGAAAATTAGAAAAAGAAAATGTTCACTGGTAATAAAGGTTTTGAAGAACATAAAGCTGATATGATGGAATATCTAGGCAGTTCCTGTAAATTTGGAAAGTAAGCTAAAATAAAAAAATTCTCTGCAATCCATCCTCCACCCTGAAGACAGAGAGAGATTTGAGGAATGCCGTTGATTGATTTCCCACTTTGATTTAAACACTCAAATGTATTTTACATGACTCACTTACCCCATTCTACCTACCTCTCCCATCTCATCTCATTCCCTCCCATTCAGTATTCAAGTCCATTACCAGGATTGAAATGCTTCATATATGTGATTCTTTGATGTCTGAATCTACTACTAGGTTAGGAACTCCATGGACATAGGGATCACATCTGGGGTTACAGGTAGAAGTCTGATCTTCTTGGTTAGCCAAGAGAATCAATGTTCCAGGAAGGGTTCTGACAGAGTGTCCCAGGCAGAAATGAAAATGACTTGATATTGACCTTTGAAGAGGTTTGTGAGGCCAGAACAGAAAATAAAAGAGAATGTAGTTAGATAATATCTGAACTTTTACTCTAAATAACAGGTAAACCTGTTTAAACAGATAACCCTATAAAAAGCCATAAGGGCAGGTCAAACAAATGACAAAACAGGCAGGGCCCAGCAGTCATAGAATTGGCAGCATCTTGGAGAATTGGTTGAGGATTGTAAGCATGAAGGAGATTAGTGGGAGATAGTGGCAGAAATTCAGGTTGAAGAAAATCATACAGAACCTTCAACATTCAGAGAGGAGTTCTGCTGTCAAACTAGGGAAACGCATCTAGCCTCCCACTGCTCCAGTCCCCTTCATACCTCTCTGCAACCCTTGTCAGAGAAAGACGTGGCCCTGGATGGCTTCCCATCCTGCCTCCTCCCACGCACCCTTCCTTTCATGATCACTCTTTCCTCAGCACCACCAACCTCTTTTTCGTTCTTGACTGTTTAGCCTCAGCTCAGTTCTTTCCTGTGCAAGGGGACCCTTGATCCTGCATTTTCCTTAAACTTGCACTCACTCATCTTTCTCATGAGTCACAGAAAGGCTTCTTAACATAGCCTACATCAATTCTCCCCTTCCCCTGGCACTTTATAATGAAGTCATTGTGTCCTCTACTCCGTGAATCCTCTAAACAGCCCTTGCCAAGGTCACCCATGAACACCCCTTGTTATTCAGCAGACGCTTTTCATCCCGTGTTACTCTCCCTCTCTGGTACTTGATACTGTGGACACCTCCGTCCTCCTGGAAAATCCCTCTTTAGTTTCCAGAGCCACATCTTTTCTGTTTTTGTCTCAGTCATCCTCATGGAATCCTTTTCCTCTATGCCATCTTGCACAACATTCCCTGAGGTAGGCTCTGAGTTAGAAGGCTGCCTGCAACGAGTTTGTTGGGGAGCACATTCAGGGGTCAGACCCATAAGAAAGTAGGTGGAGAGGAGGACCACAGACCAAGAGAGAAGTTGTATTCAACCCAGAGGGGAGCACGAGAGCTACAATGACCCTTCAGATTTCTCCCGGATTGAAGCCACGGGGCTGGACCATTGTATCTGGGCATCTACCAGTCATTGGCTGTAGGCCACCATCCAGGAGGGTTGTAATCTTGGGCAAGGTAGTTCCCTGTGGCCGAACAGGCTTCCTGTTGAGGGGCTGTACACTTTGCACATCAAATCTGAATTTTCTACTTTCACTTCTTCTTGCAAATCTTTTGCTTAAGTTCCCCAATCCTTAATGCAACAGCAGCATCCACAGAGCTAAGCTACTAGATCCAGAAACCAACTTGTCCTTCTCCTTCTCCTCATGTCTGTTATTCAGATAGTCACCATGTCCCATCAATTTTATAGCACTGTTATCTCATGCATCTCTCCATTTCTAAAGCTGCTGCTTTGGTTCAGAGTCATTCCTCCCTCCAGATTCTCCCAATTGTCTTCTAGTCATGACAGACCACATTTTATCACTGTTTGATACAACACTTAAAATCCTTTACTGCTGGGGCTGGAGTGGTTAGCTCTGTGATTACGGCACTTTCTTGGCATGCATGAGTACATGGGTTCAAACCCCAGCACCACGTACACAGCATAAGTGTTGGAGGAACAAAGTCATGTGAAAAACTAAATAAAAATTGCTTCTCTCTCTCTCTCTCTCTCTTTCTTAAAAAAATAAATAAATTCTTAACTCCATTCTTACTACTACAGGGTCAAGTGTGAATTCCTTAGGAAATCACAGAAGTTCTTTCCTGATCTTCCTCCTTGTTCTGTTCCTCCTTCTGTGAATTGTCCTTGAATAGTTGCTCCTAACTAACTGGCTTTCTAGTGACTGACGTACAGAAACTTCTGATAGTGTTGGAAGGTAATCCACACCACTAGATCACATTTTATTTGAAAGCAATATCTTCTCAGTGAGAAACAGAGCCCTTGACCCAGAGCAGTGATAAGCAAGGCATTTCATTAAATAGCAGTATTAATCCCAGGAGATCACATGACCTTTAGAGCTGCCCAGCCTTGGCAAGAAGACAGCACAGCCCCTGCCTGCAAGCTGGGCTAATCTGAGACTGAATGTTGCCACTAAATCCTTACTGAGCATTGACTTACGCACCCAGCTGTTAACACCCATTCATCCTCAGTGCCAAGACCAGGTGCCTTTCCCCAGGCACTTATCCATCCCTGCCTGCGAATCCCCCTGCCTGCTGGGATGGCCAGGAGGGGAACAAGGTCACCCCCAAGTCAGTCAGGGGTAGGGGGACTCTTGCCACTGTGTGCTTGGTGGTGGTATGCTGTTTTATTTATTCTCCACATCAGGCCAGATAACATCGAATAGAATATAAATTCCCTTTGTTGGCTTTATGTGACAGGAAAGTATTCATTACACATTTCTGGTCTTAATCACAGAAGGATAGAGAAGGGAGTGAGATGGAGAAAGGATTAGACTAAGAATAATAGGAGAAACAGAGGGAGAGAGAATCAACCAAAGTTGTTATTCTTGAAAAATAACAGCTGGTAAAAAGAGACTCTGAAAAGTGCAACCACATTTTGCCTTTGGAGCAGGGAGCTCGCCTTTTGATCTTTCGTGAGGAACCAGCACCGCCTGGACAACCACCCCCAAGGAGGCCTGGACTCCGCCTCCCAGCCCCTTGGGTGGCAAGGGATGTTTGTGCTTTGGTGTCAGGGGGACCCGAAGGCAGTATTTGGGAACCATGGCTGGCTTCCACCTCCTCTCTCCGGCAATCCCCTTGCTGAGTTTCAGGCCTGTTCCTTCTGCACTGCCCTCTTGCATTCACTTTCTTCTAGAGCTCATGAATGTTACCCTAGAGGGGGCTGCAGCACCACAGGCTTCCTCCTCTCCGCAACCCTTTGCTGTTGTTGGCTGCAAGTCTAGTGCCTGGCGCCAGCTCCTCGGCAGCAAGCAGGACCCTGTGCTCAGCTTACCCAAACAGAGGCTGGCGTGGAGTCTGCACACGCCAGGCAGCCCTCTCCAGCCCCTGCCCCAGCTATGTGCACCGAACGACCAATGGACCGGGCACTCCCTGCTCATTTCACCAAGCACAGGGTCTGTGGCACCTGGCATGCACAGCTGAGATTCACACCACTCAGATGGCTCAGATCCCAGCAGAGCTTTTGTGTCCCACACGAGTCTGTGCACACTCCCTGTTGCACATGATGAGTGCTAGGTTAGCAAAGCCTTTCTCTTTTTCCAGTGGATCCATAATAGCTTTCCACAAAATCGTTTTGGAGGCTCCCTGGACGTTGCATCCTAAAAGCATCTTAGGAAAAACAGTGTCGTTTTCTCTGGGTCATGACTTGCGTGACCTGCATTCACAAAACCACATCCCTGGAGCAACATGGTCTGGAAACAAATCATCCCTGGTGCCTTTGTTTTCCTTTAATGTGTTCCTGCAAGGCAGTGAAGACTCGCTAACTCTCTCACCACTGAATCTGCTCATTGTTATTCCTTATTCAGAGTATTCATTGTTTAGCAATATATGGCAGATGTAGTAAATGAGAAATGCCATCATAATAGCTAACGTGAGGACTCATGAGAAAATCAATACCCAAGCAACTTTGTGAACAGAACATCCACAAAAACTGAAGACTTAGCACTGTACTTTTTCACAGCTGTATTCTCAGACTAAAGTAGCACTCGGCTCCCAGACACTTAATCAGTACTTGCTGAACGAATGCAGTGTGCTAAGCACTGTAGATTATTACCCCATCTCATCTTCACAGTCATTTGATGGACAATGCTGTAGAACCATAGAGAGAATAACTTGTGTGTCCACTGTCACACAATCAGATGTGAATCCCTTGACCCTTCATGAGGTCTGAGTTTCAGCTTAATCATTACAGTATACTACTTCATATTATCCAGTAATTTGTGATTTGTGTTGGTGTTTAATTTTAAACAATCCCCAAGCAATATCGCTCAGGTGTTTTTACTGTCGCATGGACTAACTAACCACTGCAGATCATGCTTATAATATGCATGATATTCTTAGGCAGCCTTTCTCGCGTTATACTTGATACTGTGGTGTTACATGTAACGGCCGTTCTGTTACAGTGCAATATGCATTTCTGGAAAATCTTGCATCCTGCGAAACATGCACTAAAACAAGCAGGACTCGTGAGAAAATCAATACCCATGCAACTTTGTGAACAGAACATCCGCAAAAACAACAACAAATTCTAAAATCACTGTCACAGTTTAAAAAGTGTGCTAAATTCCCAATAAATACTACTATGAATATAGGTCTTTACCAGAAAGAAAGAAAGAAAGAAAGAAAGAAAGAAAGAAAGAAAGAAAGAAAGAAAGAAAGAAAGAAGCTTAATGAAAGGGAAGATAAGGGTGGGTTGAGACTGCTGAGTAATAAAAGAAAAAAGTCATAATGTACAAAGATGGTGGCCCCCTCAACAAGCACTTCCAAGAAGAACACAGGGCCTAATAGTGAAAGAAAGAAGAGGGGGCAGCAAGACCATCTCCTGTGGTTCTAACATCATTCTACCAACTGAACATGCACCATTCTGCAGAGGGGGAATGTGTTGTATCAGGTCTCTTCCTCCCCAAGAGAGGGTAACTCATCACAGGGCAAGGAATATATCTTATCCTTTCAGTATCATCAGCACTTTACATATTCCCAATGCCTGGTACTCACTACCTTTTCAAACCATGTTTGAAAAAACATATAAGTGAACATACACAGATTACTTTTTATGTTAAGATAAAGCAGTGGATAAGTTCTACCACATACAATTTATATAACTGTACTTGAAATATATTTGGGTCCACACTGCAGAAAGCATATGGGAGTTATCAGCAGTATCTTTTTCCAAGATACACTTTAGCTTCATGTTTTGTGTGAAGTATTGTTTAAAACAAAGGCTTCAAACCATGACAGGATATGTTCCATGTCAACAGTGCAGAATACTTAGTTTTAAATTGAAGGATATAATTTGATTTTGAATCATTATCCATCTGTCCATCAACATACTCATTCAACAAGCCCCAGACACCACAATGATCATTTTATGAGATAGTAGTCAGCCTAGCAGGATTAGCTCATGAAAAGTATTTTAGATTGAATTTTTAGGCAAATAAAAGCAACACTTTGGGACTAGAGATGTGGCTCAGTAGTAGAGCGCTTGCCTGGACCCAGCAAGGAGCCAGGTTTGCTCCCCAGCACCACATACAAAACTAAGTGTCAGAAAAACAAAAAACAGATGAAAATATAAATAAAAGTGACTCTCTCTCTTTTTTTTTAAAAGCAACACTTTAGTAAGCAGTGGGCAGCATCAAATGTATATCTTTAAGGTCAAATGCTTCTTACTTTTCTTAAAAATTAGGTTTTCCTAAAACTGTGAAAAATTTAACATTATACATACCACCTTGAAGATATATTTAAACCATTTACTTTTTCTTGTGGTCATAGATGATAAGTGAAAGCAGAAAAGGTGAAAATAAAAATAAGAGTTTTGTTTTATCTTTATATATCAGACTACCAGGAATTTCTTGACTTAAAATCTATTTGGTTGAGCTATTAATATTTTAGCATATAGTTTTATGTTCCCTTTGAGACCATTCAAAGACCCACATTTGCAACTTTCCCAAGAAGAGCAATAATTTATGATGGGCAATTAGAAAATAAAATTTAGGAATATTGTTCAGCCATAAAAAGGAACAAAGTACTGATTATGCTACAACACAGATTATCTCTGAAAACAGGCTGAGTGAAAGCAGCCAGACATAAAAAGACACATGATATGATTCCCTTTATATTTAATATCCAGAATAAGTAAATCCATAGAAAGAAAAAGTAGATTAGTGGGTATCAGGGGCTTGGGGTCAGCAGGGGCAGAGAGGAATGGGAGTGACTATGAACACATAACATGGTTTTTTTTAGGGATGATCAGAATGTTCTGGAATTAGGTGATGATGGTGGTTGCCAACCTTATAAATATAATGAAAACCAATAAATTGTACAGTTTAAAAGAATGAATTTTATAGTATGTGAATTATATCTCAATTTTTAAACAAGAAAAGAAAATGCTGATTCCATTCATTCTTCTATCAGCAGAATCTCTGTGGGGAAATCCAGACCTGTGGGAGATTTGTGCAGGCTGGTAAATATTAGTTCTTGGTCACAAGCTGCTGTACATGTCTTCTAATCAGTTTTAAAATAAGGCAGGATGTCAGATCTCGTGTTTTCTTTCTGTTGGGGATAGGAAGGAAGATCTGGGAAATTCACCGTGGACTGGCATGGGAAGGAAAGAATTCACTACAGAAAATACAAACAAAGTTAAAGCCTCATGTGTAATGTCAGAAGATGAAGAATGGCATGATGCCTCTTCAAAGTCCTGCTGGGTTTGTGAAAGGAATCCTTGCTTTTCTATAATAGGAGATGCGAAGAAGACAAAATGTTAAATGTGTGTGTCCCAGGAGGTGCAGACATAACGATCTCAGCCTGGGAGGGATAACATTTTGAAATAGTTTCTCCAAATGGTTGAGCATAAAGTTTTGAGCTATGTCACCTGGAACAAAAGATCTTCAGTTCAATTTTCAACTAAGTTTTGGTGCTGCAAAAATATGCAAATACCTAAAAGGCAAAAAACTATGGTAATAAATATTAATGCCAAATAAAAAACTAAATCCAGTTAAATGGCTACTTTGAAATGACCAGATGACAATGGATATTATGCTAATATGCACACCAGTTGTGAATGAAGTTTGGTTGTTGGAGAAGAGCAGACAGCTTCACACTGTGGCCTTGTGTATTAAGTTTTAACACATTTGATAGATGGAACTTTTTTAACATATGTGATAGATGGAACTCAAAATATCTTCTTAAGACACAAGCTGAGACATTATTTTAAAAGAACTGTTGTATGAAAGAATATGGTTTAAACTTAAAAGGGAATATTACATCTCAAGTTAGCTTAGGATATGCAATGATTGTGTATTTTTATTTAACCAGTGGACTCCAAGCTTCCATCTTCTTGTAGTGAGATTTCCAAAATGTGAAGAATATATCAAACATAGAGAAAAAATATGTATATATGAATGTATATAATATGCCATGCTCTGAAAATTTGCCAGGTGTTTATTAAGGAGATTAATACAAATATCTAAAGGTTGAAGCCATATCTTCAATGCAGATTTTCAAAGGAAGTTATTGAAGTTTAAAGTTGGTAGACACCATATTTTCCAAATGATTACAGAATTTAGCAGCTCAGTTGAATGTATGTTTTGATTTCTCCTAAAAGAAAGAGAAAAATTTTCTGGGTTCTCAATTTAGTTACCTAATTTCTTTAATATTTATCAAATCTCTTTAATGTGCAGAATATTTGTTTTAAAGCCTTAAATCCTCCAAGATTTTGAAATGAGTTTGACAATTTATCTTCAGTTGCTGTGATAAGCAAGAGACCCTGACACCTTACTCTTTTCTCTTTCAAACTTTGAGGATGAAGCTCCTTGACAGGTGACTTTCCATCAACTGGGTAGTAAAGAGAGCGCCCCCTCGTGGTACATAGATCTTTTGTCGCTGCTGCCATGTAGGAGAGAGTAGGGCTAAGGAAAAGCAAATCGGATTTGAGTTTCAACTCTACCTTCTACTACCTGTAGCAAGGCAGCACAGTATCTGGTTTTATGGAAATGAATGATGGTATCCACGCCCTCTATCCCAGCCTCTCCCTAGTCAGGGCTGGTGTTAAACTGTATTTTTACGAGCCTTTGCTTGCAATTTCTAGCCTTGCCATTGCCATCTGCTTAAAATGAGGGCTTTTGGGGCCTGGATATACCTCCTTCCAAATGGCCAGTCATGCAAGGCTTTGAAAATCTGGCCTTTGATGTATTTTATTGGGATAAGAAAACATATATTAAAGTCAGCTCTGCTCCACACACTAGGCCACGTAACTGGGTCAGTACTGAAGTTGTAATTTCATCTTCGGTTAGTAGAGCTTAACTGTTCTAGCTTTCCTCTTGCTGATGACATCATAGGAAGTCACTGATGAGCTGACAGCCCTTTATTATCTAGCTGAGGATACATTACTTTTTGTCTTTCTCCTTCAGTGGGTAATGAATACCAGTGCTTATACAAATGTTAGAGAATTATCTGCGAGAGAAAACCGAAACTTCTCAGTTAGCCAGAAGAGGATTAAAAGGCAAAGCCAGTGATGTATTCTTCCCAGGGTTTTATCTTTTACTCCAAATAATCCATGGAGGTTATAGGGATAGAAAGTGCTCAAAGTTGGAAGTAGAGTAGGAGGAGTGTTTGTAAGATGACGGTTAGAGATTATAAGATAGAAAATGACTTCATAAATCAATTCGGGGTGAATCAAAGGTCTGATTACTTTGTAGTCCTTTTTCAGCCTAGATGTGTACTGATTTTTGGTTTCCCAATAAGAGTGTGGAGGGATCTGCTGTATACTTATGGCCCAACTCAAGAATTTGGTGTGCATGGCTCATATTTACATATTATTAGAGGGGGAAATTTCTATCTTGGCAGAGAAAAGCTAGAACTTCCTCTGTACATGGGTTATAAAATATTACCAGTATGCATTTGCATATATTATATTATCTATATATGCCATGGATCTAAAGTATGAAGTAGCAAAGCTTCTTTTTTCATGAATTGATGAAAAAAGTAATTGTGAAAGGGAAGTCATTTTGTGTACTAATGAGAGATGTAGATTATTTTCAAATTTGGATAAGAAGAACAATTGAGCTTTTAGCATCTACTATAGAAGTGATATCAGTGTGAGTACGTGTCAAACCCATTTTACTTGGAGGATAAAAGAGACTAAAGATAGCTTGCAGGGGTTTACCATGGTATTAAGTGTACATGAGAATGGCTTCAAGGTTTTAGAGAATTCTTGGTATCTTCAGTTTCTTAGTTTATGCACTGAATGTGGAAAGAAAAATTACTGGGACCTCCTAAGGGTCAGGCACTATGCCAGGGCTTTTATAAATGCCGTTTTATTTAATCTTCACATTGATCTTTTGAGCTACTGGGTAATATTTCCCTTTTATAGATGAGGAAATTAGAGCTCACAGAGACTTGCACAAGTTCATACAGTTACTAAATGGTAGAAATAGCTTCAACTTATATCTTCCTGATTCCAAAATATTTGCTCCTTCAACATTGACTTCCATGTAAACAATAAAAAAAATGTGCATTATGTACATGTAAAATTCTGCCAGTCTTCACTGTTTTGAATGTTGGCTTTAAATAATAAAGATGCAAGCCTCAAGGACTAGCCACAAGCAAATCCTTGTTATTTTACCTGCGAATGCCTTTTTTCGGTTGTAAGAATATTCACTCCTTTGGGGCAAAATTAGGTCTTTTGCCTTACCTCAAATAGTAAAAGGAAAATAGATGCAGGTAGTAATGGTGGTATGAGTGAAGGCCAGATGAATGGTACATAGACAGGAGAGTAGGAAAATATCCTTAAAACTTTTGTTCAAGTGCAAAAATGCCATATTCAATGTTTTTTTCCCTCCTGTCAATGAAAAGAAAAACAGTTCATGAATTTTACGAAAGGACTAATAATGTCTGCTAAAGCACTCCTTTTTGTGCAGGCACCTCTCTACATCCTTGACGTATCTTATTTAGTTTTCTCACAATAGTCCAGTATGGAAGGGACTTTGAGGAACCTCAAGTCACATGTGAGGAAACTGAAGTTCACAGTTTCTGTAAGTTGTCTAAGGTCATATCAAAGGTTATAAATTCAGTATTCAAACCCAGTCAGTTGGAACTCCAAAGTTCAAGTTGTAAAACACTGATATTCTCCAACAGAATAAATGAATATACCCATTTTGCTTGGTTGGGGACAATTCTTTCTCAAGATGATTGGGATTCTTTGCGATGGTTCTGGAAGTGATAAGCAGATTCTTTTTTCACTGGCTCCAGGGTGGTCTCTGAAAGTACAAAGTTTGGTTCCAGAACTGAAAAATCTGTTACTACCATTAAGCATTGAGTATGTCTTATACTCAGGAAAAAAAATTATGATCATTGATAATAATTGCTTCAACTTTCCTTATTTAATTCACAAAAATAAATTGAACATTAGTCTTAATAAGCTGAAACTTTCATAGTTCACATAAATATAAAAACAATACCCTTGTGGTATATCTTTTAACCATTTTAAGTGAGTTCTTCAATATCCCATTATTGTTTTTAAAAAATGAGAAGTTAATAGTGATCGTTGGCATTTGCTTTACTCTAAAGTTTCAAACTTTTGTCGTTCCATTTTATTGATGGAGAAATTGAAGATAGATATTTGTTATGAATAAAGAGTTGATAAATGTATAACAAAGAAGAAAATATTAACCACGACTTCTGTTGACAACACTGAAAGTATTTGATTACTACTTGATTGAGACATCTTGAAATTTTTTGCATGAATTCAATTATTACAAAATAATTTAATTGACTTTTATTTGCATATATGTAGAAAATCTCATATTGTTTTAAAGCTGCATTTAATTCCTGTTGAGTAAAACATTGTACCTATCTGAATAATTAGAATAAGATACTAAGAATAATAGAGAGCCTAGGCTTCTATCAAATGCATTTAGACATTGCTGCCTTTAATCCTTACAGGAAACTTATTATGTAGCCCTGCCCCACCATTTTATAGAAGAAACTGTGCTTCAAAGATTAGTAACTTACTTAAGATCATACAAGCAGGAAATGACAGAGCTGGAGTTTGATTCCAGATCTGATCCTGGAACCCATGATTTGTTCTTCTATTGCACAACGCTCACATTAGCTCAATTGTGTGATTGCCTACAGCAGGAAGGCAGAAGTTTAATAAATGTCCTATAGTGTACAGAAAGGAAAAAAGCAACTCCACAATGATCTTTCAGGATTAGAGTTGCAGAAACTCTACATGTGGGCTGAAGTCTAAGATGGAAACTAAATCTCCTTCCCAAATTCTCAGTGGGAAGGTATATCCAGGGGGGAAATGTTGACATAAATATTAGACTGAATTTGTGCTGGCATGCATACTTGGTTTTCTCTAAGCATTTAAAGAGATGAACTAAAACTATTTTGCTACTCTGGATTTATTTTTCTTTCTTTAAAATGCAAAAATAAGCAGGTAGGGGCTTTATAGGCAGGATTTTAAATCAGTCAAATGTCTACCAAATTATAGAAAGTAGTCGTCATAAAAAGCCAATGATCAAGGAGGCTGGCACAGAGAGTTTGGGCTGCTGTGTTTATTGTGATGTGAATATGCTGAAATTGCACCATACAGAAGGCCCTGGGATCCAAGTCTGGGGACTCCTAAAGGCAATTGAGGTACATAAGGCAGGTTGGTTCTTGGACTAAATGGAATCGGCAAATGGAGTGGCATATATCTTCACGTAGATAAAATGCATTTGGGTGTAAATACGATTTCCCCAGCACAGCTCTCATTTATGTCCTCTAAAAACAGTCCTTTTGAACTTTGGGGTAATGTTTTTCTTAGAGTACATGTCGTTCTACCTGGTGCCTTATCTAGAGAAGGTTCAGTTCTAAAAGTTCCTTGAAAAGACTTGATTGTGAGGTGTCTCTCTAAAAGGCAGGCACCGGTGGGGACTGAAGACAGTCTTGAGAGCAAAAAGTGTTTTAGAATTTCATATTCACTTGAACTAACTTCCTCCCTCCCTTTTTCTCTTTCATATTCACTTGAACTAACTTCCTCCCTCCCTTTTTCTCACTGTCTCCCCCACCCCCTTTTAAACCAAGCTCCTTTTGCTGGAAGGGGAGCTGAGGCACTCACAAGATCTGGACCACACAATCCTTATGCTGATTGTTTACATAGCTTTTGACTAGTTTGGAACAAGGGCAGTGGAGAGTGTTTTGAATTCTGTTTACCACAAGTAACAAAAATCAAAATAAATATTCAATTGGCTTCATAATGAAGCAAATATTTTCTGTATTATGTAGTAATGAAAGTCAGTGTACACTGTAAACAAGGTTTGCTCAAGGGCTGTGTGAAAAAAAAAAAGTCAAATGTGGAATGACAGCCAGAATTCTAGTACAGAGCAAAGTGAGCTTGGAAATTAGTCACGATCCCTGAAGCCCCTGAAGCCGAATGCTGCAGTGTGTTTGGTTTGGAGCTTTTTTATTTTGTGTAAAGGGGAAAGTGTAAAGTGCCGGTAGGATTGGCTTCATGCCTTGGTGTCATTACTCACTGAAATAATGGGGAAAGTGAGTGCCAAGCCTAAGGGGAGGGGGGGAGGGAGGCAGACTCCACAAGACCTCAGTTTGGTATTTAAGAGAAAGGGGAGAAACAGAGCCACCAAAGGAAAGAAAAGCAGTGGTATTGTTCCGAGGATCATTGATAGGGGAATTGGGCTGTTGGATTCATCCGATGCAAAACACAATCCCTCACAATTTTAAGTGTGTTTGAGGGTTTACCAGAATGCAGGAGTGGATTTGCCCTCAGGGAGTTCTTTGCTCTTAGACCCTAGTGTTTGTCTACTTCTGTTCATTTTTTCTTGTTATGGAGTATCTTCTTCCAGAGAGTCTGGTACACCTCTCTGCCCAATGAGTGTGCTTCCCTTCTCTGCATGCATGATCCTGATGACAAGAATTCTCTGACTGCAAAAGAGCCCCAACTTTAATCTATTAAAGTTGCAGGTGTCGAGTACACATGGCTGATGTGGGATGTGGGCAATTCAAGTTAGTTTGCCAGTTTTAGTCCAAAGCTTGGAAAACTTTGGAAAACACTTTTCAGGACTCCACCAAAGCAAGCAATTTGTGCTCCCCTCACTCCCACCTCGATCTAGCTCTTACTTTCCCTTCCTCCCTCTCTGGCTCTCTCCTCACACTTCTTTGATCAGAAAACACTAGAAGACAAAAAACAATTAATAAACAAAATCACAAGCCTCCATAATGAATCCTTTTATAAATTTCTGCGTGCCCAGTTAAGAATCACTCTGGGTGTTTTGTTCTTTTATGATGCTCAGGAAGAATGTCAAGAGAGGCCCTGGAGAAAGAACTGTGGCAATGCCAGCCAAGGAGGTCTACTGCTGGGCAGCCAGAGTAGGGGGAGGCAGGACACTGGGTGAGCTAGTCATCCACTGGGTGTCAAGGGAAAATTATTGCCATTGTGATCACAAAACGACAAGCTTGAAAACTACAATAATGAGATGAGGGCCAAATGTCACAATTGCTAGGGAGAAAAGGAGAAGAATTCTAAAGGTCATGACCTATCTTCAAAATTTTTACTTTCAAATCCCCAAGAGAATTTAGAAAACCACAGGCACATTTTTAGGTTAATGTTTAAAATTTGTCATCTTGAGTTAAAATAGCTGCAAAAGATACAATATCTGCAGGATTATAAGTCTTAAAAATTCTAGGTATTTCTACTGGACTATAGATACAATGCCAAATAAATATACAAATATCTCATTAAATATGTACACTGAATATTTATTTCATTCTCTTTTCTTTTGGGGTTCTCATTATCCTAATGTAATTTAATGCACAATTGAAGATTATCATCTTTCTTTCTTAGTTTTTTCTTCTATCAGAGATTCATTAAACCCAGGGGTGCTTAACCACTGAGCCACATCCCCAGCCCTGTATTTTGTTTTTGTTTTTGTTTTTTAATTAATTTTGCTTAGGGCCTCACTAAGTTGCTAAGGCTAGGCTTGAACTTGTGTTTCTCCTTCCTCAGCCTCTTGAATCTTTGGGATTACAGGTGTGCCCCATAGCACATGACAAAGGTTTTCCTCTTTCTACAAATAAAATGTGTAATCATCCAATCATACTTTTCTGCAAAAAAGAAATATGTATATAATATATATAAATGTTTTAAATTTTTTATGATTACAGGTCTCTAAGAGTTAAAAAATCTTGGATACTATTATTTCAATTATTATTAGTAATATTATTAGCATCAAGTAGCACAAATTTGAATAAATAATATACTTACTGAAAATGCTTCTTTAAATAAAATATATAGGGTCTTTCCTTTTTTCCCCAAGTAGTCTATCTATCATTAAAGTAGATAACATTACTTATTGCCAGAATGAGACATGGTTGCTCATAAGCTCTATTTTAACTTTTGCATTTATCATGTGAGTGCTAAAGAACACTGATTACATAAAAGGATGAAATATAGCTTTCAAGGAGGAATTCTGTAATAATGTAACTCAATTCTTTGAACTCCTTTTGAGTTGTATGCCAGAAATCACTTAGCAATTAGACATCAAAATTATATTTAATAGTTTATCAACAAATGACTCAATTATCTAATTTAAAAATAAAGGAGTAAGAGTAGTGTATATTTTAAAATGATTTGTAACACCATAATTAGAGCCATTTACCTTTTCAGTTTCTGGAACATATAGTAAAAGGCTTTACCTGACTTAATTATATCTGCTGCTTTTCCTTTAGAGGCATCTCGTTTAACTTAATGTATTCAGAAATAATTAGGAAAATCTAAATACAGTTAATTTGAAATACCTTTGCAATATATGGTGTTATATAATCTCATGTTTTAAATAAATGTATTATGGTCAAACTTTGTAAGAACTTGTGTCTAGAATATGTAAAGAACTTGCAGAACTAATAACAAACAACTCAACAAAAACGGGACAAAAGATCTAAGCAAACAAAGAATAGATAACAGGTGGCAATTTAGCACGTGAAATAATTTTCAAAATTATTAGTGATTCAGAAAATATATATCAAAACCCACAGTGATATCCACTATTACATACCCAATAGTATGGCTGACATTTTAAAAACTGACAGTAGCAACTGCTGGCAAGGACACAGGAAAACTGGAGCTGTGCTCCACTGTGGGGAGAATAAAGAATGAGAGAGCAACTTAGGAAAACAGCTTAGTAGTTGCTTCTGTTAGGTTAAAAATACACTCGCCACATAACCCAGCAACCCCATTCCTAGGTTTTTATACAAGAGGAATTGAAAATACATCTCCATGCAGATATATGTACAAGAATGTTTATAGCATCTTTATTCATAACCACCCCAAACTGGAAGCAACCTACATGTCCATTTACCATTGGATGGGTAAACAAATGTGGAACGTATACATATTTAGTGATTCAAAGTGGATAGAAATAACAAAGGGACACAGGGAAATTTCATGGGGTGATGGAAATATTCTGTATCTTAATTGTTTTTGGTATTTACATGATTGCATGTATGTAGCAAAACTCACACAATTGCAAGCCTACAAGGGTGGATTTTAATTTTCAATTATACCTCAATAAACCTGATGTTTAAAATGTGTATAGCTTCAGCTTTAATTCACTCAATTAATGGTAAAACATTTGTCATATAGCTTGATCAATTGAAGTCAGGAAAAAAGCCAACTTCATTTTTCAGTTGAAAAAGAGAGAGAGAGGGAAGAAACAGCGTCCTCACAGCCCCTTCAATGGCAGGCCCCCAGTTAGAGCCTGACCTCCTAAATGTTCCACCAACTCCCAATAGCACCCCAAGCTGGGCACCAAGTCTGTAGCACATGGGTTTCCAGAGACACTCAGAATCCAAACTATAGCAATACGTACATTTCTGTGACCTGGATAGAATGAGCTGATGCCCTTTACTAAACTCACCAAGTTCTATTGGCTTTGTTCTTACTGGTCCTCAGAAGTGGTTCATGTGTTTGACAACATGCAGTTGGGAGAGTGGAAGAGGCAATACGGTTAAATGAAGATTGTCATTATGTGTATTGTACACTTTCCCAAAGTACATCTGGATTCAGAGTATCCTTACACAGACCAAAATATCCTGTTCCTAAAGGCCATGCTTTGTCATTTCAGAAAAGTGTTTAAAAACAGGAAAAGACAAGAACCCTCATATGGGTTTATGGGTCTTTAATTAAAGGAGGTGTCACTGAAACCAATATTTGAAACATTCTCTTATGTGGTGTCCTGAGTTTTTACCCCGTTGTCACACACTAAGGTAAATTCAGGTACTTTTGAAAAGTCAAAGAAATATGTTTTAAAAAGTGGAAGTGGAATAATAAGTCACCAAAAACACAATTACACGTGCTTTCTCTGGTGGTTCAGTTTTAGGAAAAAGTATATATGAAAGTGGAAAATATGTAAATTCTCCCCTTTAAAATGATCATGTTTGCATTCACCTTGGAAAGGTATTGTGTACCCTTGTTCATATCTCAATGTGAAGACTGCATCAGACTATCTACTTTTATGGTAAAGGAGCCATATATGATAACCTACTGTCATTATAATTATTATTATACTTATCTCATTATCAGTTTAGAAATGATTTTATATCTGATTCTCATGACTTTATGTCTGTAAAAATGAAGAACAGCTTTATCTGTCTCTAGAAAATTCTTTCTGTGTACCTACATAATTACAACCATGTGAATTGGTAGGAAAAGAGAATTACGTTACTGAAGGTATTATTTGATCAACTTTCAGAAAAGCTATTGCCACTTAGCATAAGTACTAACTTCAATTTGTATGACTTAAACAGCTCTTGTATGTTTATCCAGCTACCTCAGAAATGAAACCTAAAAAATTTCAGCTGCAAATGTTATTAATTTACACTATCTAAACTCATTGCTTCATCGCATGCAATTCTTCTTCAAGTCTGAAAAGGATGATAACTAGTGACCTGATGCAAGATGTCTCAGATATGTCCCAGGAGCATCCCTCTCAGTATTCTGGCAATGGAGTCTTGCACTGGGGCTGCCAAACCATGATTCTAGAGAGCTGAGTTCGAATCTCACCTTATCTCTCATTATTTCAGATTTGCAATTTTTCTAGTAGTTAGTATTATCCCCCTTTCTTTTCAATAATGGAGCCAGAATTTTTTTAAAAAATTAAGATTTCATTGTATCTCATGTAATAATTATTTTATATAAAATGAAATAATTACTGATTAATAAATATGAAAAATGATTGCAAGCATATGCAAAAGCATCCACCTGTACCAGAGATACACATGAGCTCTTTAGGCTTCAAATATTGAGGGAAGAATAAAACATAATTCTGCATTTCACTTGTTTCAGTAATATTTCAGTTTTCCCCCTTTGCACAATTCATGGAGGGTGAATATTATCTACATGCTTAATTGATGATGATTTTTGTTACATAACTTCCTGTGGATCTCCTAAATTTATATTTATTGAAAACTGTTTAATCCATCAAGTTAAAATTACCGTTCATTGCAAAGTAAGCTTTAGGTATAAGAAATTTAATATGGAACCTGATAGCCTCCTACTTATTAACATTATGATTTCTTTCAGTGTTTTACTGCTTGCTTATAAATACATTTTTTGTTAAAACAGAATAGTGCATTCATACTCATGATTGTATACAGGTACAAGTTGTTCACTTTCTCAAACATTTGGAAGAAATACAAACAAAAACCATATGTTTTAAATATTCCACAGAATACCTTTCTCCCATTTGCTCATATGTTGTGAATGTTTTTTAAGCTGGTACTGTTCCAGAGAAGTACCACTTACCCTCAGTTTTATGAGAAGTATTCCTAAATATATGCATAAATGCACTTTTCACTTAAATGTAATTTTTTAAATCTAACATGAGACTCCTAATCTTTCCCTCTCCTCCTCTCTCTCATGTGCTCTCTCTCTCTCTCTTTCTCTCTCTCTCTCTGTCTTTATAGCAGCAGCATGTGCAAGTCTCAATGTCTTCTAAGTAGTTCATAAGACCCTAGGCAAACTTGAAGAGGTGTCTTGTCTACTATCCTCCTTCAGGCCAAATGTTCTTCTACCGATTAAAATATGTGAGAATACAATCCATTTTTATAAGCAGTGATTTTTCAACACTTTTAGGCATAGACTCAATCCAATGAAATTATCAATTCTCTTCCCAGAAAAAAATGTGTACAAATGTACACATGTGCCCACCAAATCTTGCATCAACTTGGCAAGACTCACTAACTCTATGTGGAAGGGGTTCAAGGATTTTAGGTTAATAGCCACTGATTAAAAGTTTAATGAAGAAGACCCAAAATGCTTGCTAGGTAATTTACTCTGTTTTGAATACTTTATCATCAGAATTCTTATCTCTAACCAAAAGCTCTCCCATTTCAACTTGTTCTTTTCGTTGAGGTCATAAAGAACAGTTAATCACCATTACCTTTCATATTCTTGAAGGCCTTATTAAGCCACACCTTGGATGTGTCCTCACCAAGATAAATAATCCCAGCTAAGTAATTCCAGTTTGGCTATACCTTTTCTCAGAGGCCCCATTATTCAATTCTTAATCATCTTCGTTGACTTCCTCTGAATAGTCTTCAAGTTTTCTGTACTCCTCTGAGGTTAGTTGGACTATAATTATTCCTCAGATTCAAGGAAGTTTCTACATAAGTGGCCTTGGTGCTTAATAAGCCTTGCATAACCCACTAGCCTAAGCACAGCCCCATGTACTCTTCTCCTGCCATGGCGGAAGCCCAAGCCAACGTGCGACTGCATGTTTCATAGGGATACTCTTGATTGCTTGGTCTACTGGATTTTCCTTTTGCAATACACAAAACCTCTTAACCGGGCCTCCAAGTGTGAGCTACACTATTCAGGAGTACCATTCTCATAAGTCCAGTCAGTATTTACAGCCTGAATGAGAGTAAGTGGAGGACTTTCCTTTGTGCATAATGGAGACATTTAAAATAAACTTCAGTGAAAAATTTTGACTACCTGGATTTCTTTCTTTATTTTCTCTCTTTATTTTTAGCTAACACATTTCTATTTCTTTTTTGTAAGTTAAGATACTTTTAAATAAGAGCTAATTAAAAACTAGTGCTCATTCTTATTTTCCTTAATTGCCCTAGAATCTCGAGGTATCCTCTGGTTCATTGAGACCTTGGTTCAAAGATCACCCATCACTGTCTACCTCAATCTCCTTTGCTCCCCCACCCCACCATGAGGTTACTCTGGCTTTCTCTTTATCATAGCATTTACCAGGATCTGAAATTACCTGTTTTGGTCTCCCCACCCCCATTCTTTTCTTTCCTGTCTGCAATGTAAGCACAGAGACAAAATTAGAGGTCTTTTCTGCCTGTCTTGTTCATTCCTACAGCATCTAAAACATTCCCTGTAAAAGTACGGCTTTTCTGTGTTTTTTGAAAGCAACTATCTCTCCCCCACTTATCATTTTGTCACCTCATTCTTCCAAATCTCCATGTTGGTATTCAAACTCTCTGTTTTTTACCTTGCACTTTATGCAAATCATCACTTACTATGCTAGAATGATGTGGACATCCAAGTTAATGAGCCAACACTGAGGTTTTCGTTTTAAAAACACCAAAATCTGTTTTGATAAATATGAGGGAAATAGATATCAGTTAAAAAAATAAAATCAAATTATAGAAAAAGCTTTATAGACATTTAAAACTTGTATAGTCTAAGAGCCTATATACACTAAAAAAAGAATTTCTATGCAAAGTATTTCTATTTTTACAACATCCTTCCCTGTCCTCAAAAGCCTCTACAGACGCTGAGAAACTCCTTAGACACATATTGAAGATGCTGAAGAAGAAGGTGGAATTGGAGACTGCTCCAGTGCCTTTCCTTTCCCCTCAGGATGGAGAAAGAATTCCTAGTTTCTTTACTATATGCACATTATGTTTCAATAAGAAGTCTTTCAAAATCCCTCAGCTGACCTCTCTTCTGTCTTAGCTCATGCACAATCACCTTTAGGCATAGTTGACATCCATCTTCCACCAGGGACAGAATAGAGAATGTGCCTGTGTCTCCAATCAAATTCATTAGATGGAAGAGGTTGAAGTCAGTGATCCCGGCTTCTGGTGTTCAGAATTAATGGGTTCATACAGTGCTTCCTTCCTTTGAAGAGTGAGACCTTTCCATTCCCACCCTACCCCTTTTCTGCTGTTGTGGAGGATCCCCACGGGATCATCAGGATTTTATAACTAGAGTTTGGGGAGACTTTGGAAAGCTATTTTCATTGAAAGCAATGCTTTTCAAATTTTTTCAGTCTGTCCATAGGAATACCTGGTCCCTCCACATGTGTACATCTTCACTGAAACACACACTTACCCCACAAAAGTGTCACCCAACAAAATGAGAGCTATGCCCAATGTTTTCTATCTTACTTTGCAGGGTTTTTTTTTTTTTTTTTTTTTTTTTTTTTTAAAGAGAGAGGGACAGTGAGAGAGAGAAAGAGAGAAACAACTTTATTTAGTTTTTCACATGGCCTTAGTTGCTCCAACACTCAGTTGTGTACGTGGTGCTGGGGTTTGAACCTGGGTCCTCGTGCTTGCCAGGCAGGCGCCGAAACCGCTGAGCCACCGCTCCAGCCCTTCATTTTGTTTTTAATGCTGGCTATAACATAAGTTAATTTCGTGACCTATTAGTGGATTACTACTCACAGTTGAAAAATAAGGAATGAACGTGAGGTTGGAGCACTTGGCCTACCTTTGCCCTGACCTTTGAGGATGTGAAGTGTCTTTTCTCTTCTAGGTGTCAAATTCACAGACTCAGTCACGGTTCATGATTACTTCTCCTTGGCTTATTTCACAAGACTTCTAGAGCATTCTTAAAAGGAAACAGCTTCGTTAAGGCATTATATATGATGAACGGGATTTGAGCCAGCAAATCCTGAATCAGTGAGATGTTTCTGTCCAATGACAATGAAAACTCAAGTGACTTACAAAGGTACTACTTCCCCATGGGTATTTTTTTTAAGCCAGCATCATAAAATTTTAGAGTTAGAAAGGACTTCAGAAAATCTAGTCCAGCCCTTTGATTTTATGACAAATCATGTTCTGAGGAGTGCAGAGTGTAAGACTTGTTCCTTATCAACTGTGACAGCATTTGCTGCCAAGAGCAGATATATTTTAAACAAACAGAGCCTTATTTTTAAAGTAAGTTTTCTAGCCTTAAAGTTTAAAAGGAAAAAAAAAAGTTGGTATCTTACTTCTGTTTTTAAAGTTGCCACATGACTGAGCTGTAGAAGCTTAGGGCTCATACCCCTCACATCCACGTGAGACAGTAATCCTATGTGCTTAGATTTTTCCATCATTTGGACATTTAACAAATATTACTTGAGAACTTGATACCTGCTTTCAAGCGGCTTATAATGAAATACAATTTTTATGTTAAAAATTATGTTACCCAGGAAATAATACATCATAAACAATATGTCCTTTGTATTTCATTGGTCAGACTTTATTGGTATTTTATGGGGTATATTTGATGCGCCACTCTGGGTCCTAGTTTATTGGCATGGACCTCAACCTTCTCATTTCAAGTCATCTGTTCCACTTGAGACCTTACCTCACTTGTTATTTTATTCATTAATTCAATAAATATTTACTGAATATCTTAGAACAGTCAGGCACTGTTCCAGATGCTGGGGTTACAGGAGTCAGCAGGGAACACTGTCTCTGCATTCAGGGAATTTACCCACAAAAGGGGCCCGTCATGGTTAATCAGGTTAGTTACATAAGGCTGTCCGGATTAATCGGGTTCTTTGGGGAAAGTATTAAACTATGTTACGTTTTACAAACATTGATTCCCAGATCTCCAGCAGAACTAAGGAAACCAGCGATCAAGAAGTTGAACTCATTATTTACCAGTTGAGAGCAATATTACAAGGTGTTTTGGAAAGCAATCCCTAAGTATGGTTCTTTCCTTTCAGTTTTAACCAATATTTGACAAAGAAATAGAGAAGGAAGAAAGGGAGGATGATATGCTCAGAATGAAGAGGCAAACAGTTGTAAAATGAAAATTACCAAGAATTCTGTCTTAATCACAAATGGATATATAGTAATGAGAAAACCTACTAATGTTCCCAGTTTAAACAGAGTTGACTCTAGCAGAAGTGGTGGGAAAACTGTTGGCACTCTCTTTCCAGAATTGCATTGTTTTGATGATCTGACTCAAGGCTTAAGCATGACATTTCATGATCAGCTAAGCCGCTGAGCAACCACACCCCATTCTTGGCAAAAATATATATCATATTACATTACAAAGGAGAGCACAATGGAAAGTTTTCTTAAAATAATAAATAAACACTGTATCTTATTTATAAATCTTGTCAAGATTTTCAAGGACTTGCCCAGCTCCCTGGCAAAACCTCTGTTTGTTTGCTGTAGAAGATGAAGCATGAGAGTAGCTGCCTGAACAGCAAGCTCCTTTTCAATTTCAACTTCTGCAAGCCTAACCAAGGGGGACTGTCTTCTTTCGTAGTAAAAGTAGATCCAGGTTTTATGGCTGGAGAGAGTCCAGGGCACTCAAAAGTAAGGCAGACGGTTGTGAAGAATTATTTATGGCAGATTGTGTGATGCCATGTTATACTCTGATTTAATGGGGGAGAAAATGAAATCTGAAGCAGAGTGAATCCAATTTCCAGATTTTACTAGGTGTACATGCAGGTTTTATACCAGGGTACTGTGGTGATCCCAGCTTCTTTACATGGCTTTCATACTTTGCAAAAGTTCTTCCTTGAACAGGCCCTTGAAAATACTTCACTGGGTCATCCACAAGAAGTCTCTAAGACAACACTTTAGACATTCTTGGGGTAGATCTTTCTCCTATAAGCAAAAGAAATCTCATTTCATTGCTAAGAAATATAACACATAAATGTGCTTATTTTGGTAAATATCAGTATCAAATTTTATTGACATTCTATTTTAATCAAGATATCTACTTGTTGATAAGAATATTTCATGTGCATCATATTTTTCTCTTTAGTTTGGTGAGCAAATTAAGTCTGCATTATCATAGTTCTCTTTTCCAAAATTTATATATTATTTTTAAATATTTATTTTAATTGATAAGAATTATATATATTTTATTGTACCACATGTTGTTTAAAATGTGCATGTATTGAGACTTGCTAAAGCAAGCTAATTAGCATGTGCATGCATACCTCACATACATCATTATGACCCTTACATCATTACTAATAGACATTTAAAATATCAATTTTGTTCATATGTAAGGTAGATGTAGATGAATTTCTTTTGCCTGCCTTTTTATTTAGTTTACCGAACACTTTCATCAGTAAGCTGGTATCCCAGAATAAATTTAAGGAATGAAATTGTACTCCCTGGCAAAGCAATATCTCATATGAACTGCAACTAGCCTAACACAGATATCAGGCGTGAGAGAAGGAAGAGACCGAAAAAGAAATTAAACCACAGTACTGATCTTTGAGGAAGTAGGAAGGAAAGGGAGTAAGCAGGAGGAAAAACCATTTTGCTTCATTAGTCTGTTAATTAGAAGTTACATGATACATACATTCATATATATATACATGGGATTAAACCCATGGGCAATTTACACTGAACCACATCCCCAGCACATCTTAGTTTTTATTTTGAGACAGCATCTCTCTTTAGTTACTTAGGGCCTCGCTAAATTGCTGATGCTGGTTTTAAATTTGCAGTCCTTCTGTCTCAGCCTCCAGAGCCACTGGGATTACAGACATGCACCATCACACCTGACTGATAAATATATTTATAAATATATATTCACACATATATACACACAAATATTTTTATGAAATTTGTGTTTAAAGTATCCATAATAAAAGTATACATTTTATATTTGTGTTCATTTGTAATGGATAGTGAACTGTTATTCATTAAGCAGCTTAATAAATTGAATGTTACCAGTGTCTTTGAGTACTGCTTTATAGAAATAGATTTATTCCTTCAACAAATACTTATTTATTCAACAAATATTTATTGAGCTCTTGCTATATGCTAAGCTAGCTCTGTGATAGATACCAGGATGGAATAGTTAATAGAATGAAATTGAGCCCTCCTTCATGGTGCTTACAGTCTAATGAGGTAGAGAGACCTTCAATATGTCAGCACACAAATGGAAATACATATTTATCAGTAAGCTGTGATAAATCTGTGCAAGAAAGCATTGAAATTGGAAGTGATGGGAAGGTCAATTTAGGATAGATCTAGAAAGGCCTTTCTGAGAACAATTGAGTGCAAAGGCCCCAGGAACACAGCCTTACATTTTACCTTCAGAGAACCAAATCTAGTCTACATGCATGGAAATTTAACCCAAAGATATACTTACCTAATTCTTGAGGATATCACTGCTGACAGCATTAGTAAAACTTGTAGCTTTTTTTCTTTTTTTAAGAGAGAGGGACAGTCAATCACAGACACTGAAATCCAGTCTGCAATTAAAAGTCTACCAAAGAAGAAAAGCCCAGGACCAGACGGCTTCTCCGCTGACTTTTACCACACGTTTGAGGAGGAACTAACACCTCTCCTTACTAAGTTATTCCAAGAAATTGAAAAGGAGGGAATGCTCCCATCCACTTTTTATGAAGCAACCATAACTCTGATACCAAAACCGGACAAGGATACATCAAGAAAAGAAAACTACAGACCAATATCCCTTATGAACGTGGATGCAAAAATCCTCAACAAAG
>PVKS010026499.1:0-28565 GCA_004027875.1 Aplodontia rufa | reverse complement strand
TGCCACCCCCGATTTCTTGCTTATCATTTTATGTTTGTGGTAGAATTTGTTTTAAAAAGCTGCGAATTTTGCTTTTATGTATGAAATGCATCAGTCTGGCTTCATGCCAGGAAATCTTTCCCCATTCTAAGATCATAACCAAATGATCACTTTACACCGTGGATCATTTGATTCGTCTAGGATGAACAGAGATTAGAGCTGTGTGAGGTGTATGGTAATCTTCTTATTTTGCTTGTCTCAGATGGCTATCTGGTTTTCCCAAATTATTTACTGACCTCACATCTTTTCTCTGATTTGAACTGCCACCTTCATTGCATATTTGATTTCCATATATGTCTTATCTTTGACCCATTGCCTATCTTTGTAATCTGTCCCATTGAGTTTCCCATATGTCCACCACACAACTTTACCACGTGCCTTTGACGTGCTGATTCTCCTCAGTGTTCTTTTTAGAGAGACATTTCTCTATTTTTGCAGTATTTTACCTTGCTGATTTAGGATTAACTTGTCTAATAACTGCAAATTAGAAAATAATCTAAATATGTTTTTCAGATTAGGATACGTTGTATTATACAGATAAAATTTAGAGATAACTGACACGTTTGATGTTGTCTTTTCTCAGTCTTATTTAAAAGCATGGAATACCTTTTTAGTTGGTTTGATTTCTGAGTTGCATTTTAAAGTTTTCTTCATATAAACTTTGCATATTTCTTATGATTTTCTAGATAGTTTGCCCTTTTGCTATTATGTTAAAGAAGGCCTCTTCTAGTTCATGTATGTAAAGAGTACTGCTTCAGCATATCTATTTTCTCCTGTGTACCTTTATTATATTCTTATATCATTTATAATAGGCTTTCTGATACTCTTGGATTTTCCAGGAAAATAGTCATATTATCTGCAAATAATGATAATTCTGTCTTTACCATTCCAATTTTGGTTTCTCTTTCCTTTCTTCATCTCATGTCTTTGACTATACTTCCTGAACAGTGACACATGCAAATCAATAGTAATGGTAGTAGTGATGTCTTATCTTGACTTGACAGTAACATTTCTAGCCTTTCATGATGTAAAAGTAATTTAAAGCATTATCTCTCTCATTAGTGTGTGTGAGTGTGTGTAAAGGAAATATACAACTGTACTCCTTTTGTTAAGAAGCTATATTAATAATGAATGTAAATGTTCTAAAATTGATGCATAGTGATAAATGCATCACTCAGTAAAGTTACTAGAGATGACTGACGTAAATGCTGAGAATTATCAATTTTTTATATATAAAGAATACTCTAATAAGGTTTTAACAAAAGAATGAACATAGTTCTTTATCAGATGCCTTTTATGTAACCATGGAAATGATCATCTGCTATTTCATTTTTGCTCTGTTTAAATGGTGAATCATTTTAGTAAGATTCTTATATTCCAAGAATAGATTCCAATTTGTCATATTATGTTGATATTTTTATGTGCTTTTCAAATCTGTTTGCTAATTTTCTAAATTCAGGATTTGCCTCACTATTTAAAAGAGAGATTAATATATAGATTCCCTTTTGTGTACTTTCTTTGTTGGGTGATGGTATCAATATGATACCTCACCTTTCAAATATGGAGATGGATATTTTCCTTCTTTTTCCTGTGGGTTGGAATAGAAAAATGGAAAATATATTATCAGAATTATTCCTTTAAAGCCTGTTACAGTGGCACCTGTTTCTGTTTGTGCTTTTATTTTTGGAGGGACAGTCAGGGAGGGGAGCTCTTTGACTTGTTTTATCTATGGAATTGACCTGTTAACTTTTCAACGTGTTTTTCACCCATTAGTTAGGATGTAGTTCCTTGAGTATAAGTTACCTTTTATTTACTGAACATCTTCCCTTCATTTTGCTGAGACCTTCCTAATACAGGAAGGACAGATGCTCTTTAATTATTGAGTTATCATTGTTTTCAAAAGTGGTGGCTCCTTCCTTGTAATCAGTGTTTTGTGGTGCTTTGACAATAAAATGTCAAGGTACTGACAGTCAGATGTGGATATTCCAGACTCTTCTATCATTCTGTTGTTGGGGTGGTGATATTGTAAACTATACCATCTGTTCACTTTGCATCTTAGGCCATCCTTGTACACTTGGCCAGTGGACTCCAATTTTACTGGTGGCCATGCTGCAGACACAGAGTTGGCTCTGGATAGACACACGATTGATTTATCTCAGCCTTGGAAATTACAGGTGCTCAGTAACTCTGCTGAATAAAATATTTAGTGTCTGTCATGTGTTCATTTTCAAAAGATCTAAAAGACGTGTTCCTTGCATGTCAAAGAGATGATATCCAGTTGGAGAGATTATTTAGATGATTAATGCAAAATTGAATTATAGTTCAGATACTTGGGAGGCCAAGGCAGGAGAACTGCTTGAACCTGGGCAACATAGCAAGACCCCATGTTAAAAAAATATTATGGGAAATATATGGATTCGTATATATAGGATTCGTATACACACACACACACACACACACACACACATACACATATACATATACATATATAAATAGAGAGGGACAGTGAGAGAGAGAGAGAATTAATTTTATTTTTCACGTGGCCTTTGTTGCTATGACACTTGGCTGTGTACTTGGTGCTGGGGTTTGAACCTGTGTACTCGCAAATGCCAGACAAGCGCCATAATCACTGAGCTCCAGCCCCTGTATTCGTACATATTAAAGGGTAGAGTTGTGTATCCTTGTCTAAGATAAAAGGAGTTTGAGATTATTTCAGATAGAGTTAAAAAGTTCCCCTATGTTTATATTCTTAGCTTTGCAAATTAATTTAGAGAGCTAAAAAGTTTTAGCAGGTTTTTTTTTTTTTTTTTTTTTGCTTTTCCATATCCCAGTGTTCCTGAATTTGTCTAGAAGATACATATACCAGCATGACACAGGAGGAAAACATGGTAATGTTGATCTAAATTTAGACTATAATGTTAAGAAAAATGGTATTCATGGTTGATAAAATTGTATTGGGTATGTTAAAGATTTATTGACAAAATATTCTGTCCTTTCTCACAGATTTATCTAAAAACAGACTGGTTGAAGTTCCAATGGAATTGTGCCATTTTGTATCACTGGAAATTCTTAATCTGTATCACAATTGTATCAGAGTCATTCCCGAAGCCATCATTAATTTGCAGATGCTGACCTACTTAAACTTGAGGTAGGTTAATTAAATGCAATGATGAAATACAAAATAATGATGCCTTTGTTTCTGTTATGTTTTCCTCTTTGTAATCTGTTATCACTCTTTGAAGTAGATCACACAAAAATCATTGAAAAAATATCTTTCGTAATAAATTTGTAGTGCGGTTAATTTTGTTCTTGGTGCTAGACTTCCCTGAATGTCAGTATGACGTGGTTTCTTTTCTTTTTTAAGATTTGCTTAGCATCACTGATACTCTTTGTCAGGCTGGTGCTTGTAAGGTTGTTAGGTGTATTATCTTTAGGCAGTCATGTAGATTTTGAAGGAGGAAGGGTAAAGGAAATGAAAAAAATTTGAGAGTTGGGACAGATCAGGAAAAAGCGGGGGGGGGGGCATTGCTGGTTTTGGGGGTTGTTGGTTCCATTGGCCTCTGCTGCTTAGTAATGGTTGAGCTCATTCACCTGAAAGAAGATGAAGAGGAATACTGAGCAACTGGAAGGGTTACTTACTTGACTTCCGCAGGTTTCTAATTTATCTGACCATTTTGAGTTTTCTTGCTTTTTCTGCCTTTGCAGATGTTAGTTACCTGGGAATTCCCTGGTGGAGTCAGCATGGTGCTGTCTGTGGATTTTGGTTCAGTGTCTCCCCAAGACATTCCTACAGAGGGGAACCTTTCTGAAAGCATATTGTAGTTGGTCTGTTTACATACCCTTTCAGCCCGCATTTTTGCTTCTAATAGTCCTGAGTACAATTAATAAATCGATTTAACCTTGTATTGTTAGATTAAGTCCACATACACTGAGAAATTTGGGGGTATAGGTGACATTTTTCCTTCTAAGATGACATAGACTATGAAATTCTAAAGACCCTAGATATCTGATCTTATTGTGTTTTAAGGCATTATAAAAGTTTGTTTTGTTGTTGATAATTGTCATGTGGCACTTAGTTGAAAGTAGAAGATTATTGCTGTGTTTAGATGGATAGAAAGAATATATTGGAGTATGGCTCATGGAATCATTTACAGAAAGACCGGAGAGGAGCCACTGAAACATTGACAGAGGAACGCTTGATGGTGGCTGAAGAAGACTGTGTGGTGCATTAGAAACAGAGTTTTGTAATTAATTCGTAGGTAATGAAAAAGAAAGAAATAAAGGCACTATTAGCGTCCACTTCCTTAAATTTTGTTTTGTCTTAATTACTTAATTTCATGTTTACCTCTTTCTTTTCCTGTTTGTTTTGATCATTTTTGTTTTTCTTCTGTTTTTCTTTGTTCACATTTCCTTCTTTTAATATGACCATGTGTAAGGCCTCTTCTCTTGTGTGGAATATTGTGCTCTTTGAAGGACTTTGATGACTACTTGGAGAAAATCAAGAAAAAGTCTATCTCTTACCTCCCAAAAAGATTGTATAAAGAATATGGAATATACATTGGCAGCCTCTAAATTTTTTGAAAGCAGATACTAATTAATTCTGATATCTCCTATAAAATTTACTTCCTGGATATAAGCATGTAAAGATAAAATAGTAATAAGGGCAAGCTTTAAAGGAATCAGGAAAACTGTCATTTTGTGTCATTGATTTACATATCCTTTAATTCGTGTTTGGTCACTGGATTTAGATGAGCCCTCTTTTCTAGGAATTGGAACTGGAAATTGAGTTACCTTTTAGTTTTAAAGTGATGTGAGGTGGAGTACAGTAGAGCTATTGCCTGACAGATTTATTTGTAGCTTCTGAAATAGTAGGTGACTGTCATTCACATCTGTTTACTTGCAAATACAAGACTGGTGGCATCTAATTAAATTGTTAAGTTTCCTAAGATGTTCAGTAATATCTTCCGTACCACAGGGTTTTCACCCTCCCACCCCCTGATCACAGCTGTCCCCAAGCTGCTAACCAGGAGGAGCATAGAATAATTTGGTGGTTGCATGTGGTCTTGACATAAGCCTCCTCCATGACAACTGGGGATGGTTATGGTGGCCTCCTCTGCTCCTCATGAACATGAACAGGATGAAATGTGTTTCTTCTGGTGACAGGCATGATGGACTTGGCAGACATTTGGCTTTTGGGGTCAGGCTGCCCATCCTTTCACCTGAAAAGGAAATGGAGACTCAGGGTGCTGCGAACACACTACCCTTGGAAGAGCTTCTGAGTTGCCTTTAATCCATCATTTTTTTCCTATTGCTGTTATATATGGCAAAGAATGAAGCTTATATTCATGATAGAAGAACTTAAAGCCTCATATTATTGTATTTAGATATGTTCAGCATGTCAGTATGAATTACAAAAAAAAAAAAAAGAAAGAAATAACATAAATGACTTCTGAGCCGACACACTTGTAAGGAAGATTATATATTAAAGAAAGCACATTCTGAAAGCTTTAACAAATGAGGCCAAGTGATCCAATTTTATACGTAGCTCACAACATTTTCTATAGAACTTTTTTAGTGGTCTTAAGGCTTGAACCCAAGGCATCCTGCAAGCAAAATACTCTACCACTTGAGCTACATCTCCAGCCTCAGCCCCAGTCTACTTTGCTTAAAATTTATTTCCAGGGGATGGAGCCATGGCTTGCCAGTTACTGCGCTTGCCTGGCATGTGTGAGTATGCGGGTTCGAACCCCAGCACCACATACACAACTAAGTGTTGGAGCAACGAAAGCCAAATGAAAACTAAATAAACTTGATTCTCTGTCTCTCTCTCTCACTGTTCATCCCTCCTTAAAAATTTTTTTTTTTACTCAAGAAATCACATATATAAACTGCTAATTTTAAACATTCCAAAGTAGGAGCGATGCTATAGAAAGATACTTTGGATTTATGGGAAACATTTGAAGTTGATTACACACTCAGGATATCTTGTATTCCAGCAAAGTAAACAGCCATAAATATTTGATGTGATGGTGGTGATATTGCTGATTGATGATGATGGTGGGGGAGGGTATGTCACCGCCTGTTCAGGTTCTTGGATGACATGCTGTCTCAGCGATGTTATCTTTAAATGTCAAATGGCTGCTTGGTGCCAATAGCTCTATTCATATCTTAAAGTAGAGATGGGTTTAATTTGCACGTGAAAACAGTCTTCACCATGAAATGCCCTTAAAAACACTTCAGTGTTTTCCATATTTCCTCACGTGATGGAAATGTTCTATTGGTGGAAAATATTGATTTATTGCTGTTTATGTAGTGTGTGTGTAAAGGATCTTGGCTTTTAATCTTTGCTTCTTGGTATTCACAACAAAAAGTTATGCGAGTTTAGCATGTGTGCCACTGTGTCTCTTCCTGTTATAAAGTATCTTAATCCAAGAAACGTGGCCAAGAGCAATAAAAATGATTAAACAAGACTTGTTCCTATATAGGAAGAAACACTTTGAACCTGAAATCCACAGGAAAGCCTCACAAAGTTTAAAATCTATTTTAAGGTGTTGGAAAGGTGGTTGTTGATAAGGCTCATGAACAATATATACCTTAGGACAATAGCTTGATCCAGAGTAGCAACCGTTTGGTGTGTTGCGAATCTAAGAATAGGGACCTTGGCTTTCAAGTCTCATCTCGGAGAGGTTCAGGGATAGAGGTTGCCAAAAAAATGAAAGTTCTTTGTAGAACTTTGGTAAGGGTTTTGCTTTCAATGGAAGAAATAGGCCCAGCCAGTCCTGGCTTGTTCATTAGAAGCCAGTATCTGTCCCTTCCTGCTGGGAGTGGGTTCTGAGGCATTTCTTGAAAAGAAGGCAGTTTTTTGCATAAACTATTATCACACCATAAAAGGAATGCATTTTGGCTGCTTTCTCTGCAGCCTGGTATCCTTTGGCTGCTAAACAATGTGCAAAAAGAGCCAACTTCCTGATGGTTGTATAACCTGTATGCCCACATTCTTTTGGGATTCATTCTGAGAAATAATCCTTAATCCTCAGAATATTGCTCACTATTTGAGGGATCCTGTGCCTCACAGTTGCCTTATAAAACAAGTTTTACTTTTTTGTTGTTGTTGTTGTTGTGAGCCAAAAATTAATTTTCGTTGTCTCTTCTCCCCACGTTGACATTTCTAAAAACGGTATACAAGGCAAGATAGTGTTTTTCTTTCTAGAAAATGAGAAAATTGATGGTGTCTTCCTAAACTGGAAAAGGAGGAAGTTTTGTTTAATTCAACACAAACTTGTTCCCCGTATCCTTTCATGAAGATTTTATGTCATTCAAAGGGTAAGTGAGAAGATGGTGTATGTAGGATGCTCAGGGGCTGGTCTTCGATAGCTAGGTTATATCTTGTGAAATGTGAGATGATTAGAAAGACACCAAAACATAGTGAGCCATTTTGGAATTTGGAAATATTAATCTTAAAATTTTTCATAGAACAGTAGTGTTGGAAGAGGCCTTTGGGGTCATCTGGTCCACTTGCACCCCTGGCCACACATAGGTTGTCTTTGTCTTTTCTAGTATTCCCAGGTCATTTGCTTCCCAGGGAGAACCGATACCCAGTAGTCTGTAAAAAAATTTAATATTGCGCCTGTAAAATTCTGTCCGTTGGCATGGTAGCTGATAAGCATTTTTTTAAAGCATGAACGAGTTAATAATTGGATATTTCTTATCAAATTCCATTCCTTTTAGTATAGCCCATATTTGGCAAGACTTCCTAAGAGGATTTTTCCATTATACACGCCACCTGATCACAGATGTTGTTTTAGCTCAGTGTTTGTATTGAAGAAAAGAACAGGGACACAAAAGGGATATTATGGCTCTGATAGCTAGAGCGCTGTCTGAATTTGATGGTTTTGTTTTCTGTTCTGTTTCTGATCTTAATAGAAATGTTAAGGTTTTTGTGCTGCAGAATAACTCTCTGGAAATGAGGTAAAATATATAAATTTAAATCATAGTATAGTTTTTCTTCTTGTTTATAGTAATTCCCAAAGTTTATTCTGCAAGCACCAAAAGAACAAGCTCCAAATCACATTTACTTTTGTAATTAAACCAGATAAAAGTCCTTTGAATCACTGCCATGTGATCGGTAATCAACTTACTACATTTCTTGTAAGAGCACTGCAGTTTCCCAAGGCTTATAAGAAGTTCTGTACTTGAAAAGAGAGAAATATAAAAAGACCATACGTATGTAGAAAAAGGGGTGGGTTTTGGGAATAGTCATCTTTGTTATCATCATCACCACCACCACCACTTAAGAGCTAAGTTGGATCGAGCTATCACACCAGTACATCTGAACCCTTCAACAGTCTTTTGCTTTAGGTAGGAAATAGGAGAAAGGATTACCCTAGGCCACCCGTTTCGTAAGTGGGATGCATTTCTTTGATATTTTAAAGTTTCCTAAGCCCTTTCATGATTGTTCTCAATGAACACAATCTCCGTTGCCTTCTGTGCCCCTTAGAACAGTTTAAAGATTATGAAAATAGTGAAGGACTTTTGCAGGGGGACAATCTAAGTATTTAAACAAGAGGAAACTTTGTATTTTACAGTTGCTACTGTGTCTGTAGTTGGCTGTGCTTTTTATTCCTAAAACAGTAAATTTGTACATTTTGTTTTTCTTTATTCACTTTTTTTCAGAAGGTTTTTTTGTTTCAATTGTGTGTGTGTGTGTGTGTGTGTGTGTGTGTGTGTGTTTTAATAAAAGCTCTTGATTTTATTGACCTCTGTTGGTTTTGTTTTCTACTTCCTTCATTTTTTATCCTGTCGCTTTTCCTTCCTTCTCTTTTTCTCATAAGCTTATTTTTCTGTTTTTATGGTTTCTAGAGTTTGGAATATTTAGCTCTTTGATTTGTAGTTAGTTTTCTTTTTTTAATGGAAGCATTGAAGGCATGGATTTCCCTGCACTGACCCCAAGTTTTGATATGCAGTGTTACAGTCAACTTTCTGTTACTACAACAATATATCTGAGTCAGTTAACTTACAAAGAGAAAAGATTTATTTGGGCTCACAGTTTTGGAGTTTTTGGTCCCCTGGTTTGGGGCTGCTAGTGAGGGCTGCACTTCCTGGCAAGAGCTGATGGTGGATCTAGGATCACTTTCTGAGCTAGACAGAGTAAGGCAGGGTAGGGCCCCCTTTTAGGGACACGCCCTATGACCTCAGAACTTCCCATTAAAGATACACAGCACCCTCCAATAGCACCACCCCGAGGACCAGGCCTTTAACACATGGACCAAACCACAGCATGCAGTATTTTTTTAAATATATTTTTTATATATTCTAAATCTTTTCTAGTTTCCACTGTTACTTCTTTTGTCTTGTGTGTTTTAAATTTCTATAGAATGGGTTTCTTTTCTCTTTAAAATTTTTTAAATTTAATTTCTTTGTTTCAGAGAACATTTTCTATTTGAGATAGATTCTTTAGATTGGTAAAGATTTGCTTTATAACTTATAAATATGCCACATGTACTTGAAAACAACATGTAGTCTCTAAATGTTGTGTGCAGGATTCTGGTAAACCCACTAAATCTGACTTTTTAATTTGGGGATTTGCATCTCCTCTATCCTAACCTTTTTTGTCTGTAGGCAGAGATAACCTAGAAGGGTACACTAGACAAGATACTTAGTTTTGTTTTGTTTTGTTTGTTTGTTTGTTTTTGCCCCTTTCAAAATCAATTGCAAGTTTTCCTGAAAAAAAAATCAATAATTCCAGTTTACATCACTACATATAAGAATTATGCAACTCCATGAACTAATTGAATAGAACAACAGGTAGGAAAAGCAGCACACTGACATTTCTTGGGGACTATAAATCTCTTCCTTTTAGATCCTATTTTTTTTGGTCAATAATTTGAATGTGTGATCTTCAGGGAATCTAAATAAACTGTTATGAGAGGTGGCCCCCTGTAGTAGATGAGTCCCAGAAAGACACCACTGTGATCTCAGCCCCAGGGTGACTGGGAGGGGAGGGCAGCATGTGATCTTCATGGAGATAACCCTTGACAGTCGTAGGCACTGGTGTAAAAAGTTCTTAGGACTAACTTGGAATCCTTTGGTTCCACCTTACTTGATAGGATCAGAAGGAAAGTCTCTCTTCTGTTTTGGAGTCACCAAAGTTTTAAACTTAACCTATTAAAAAATATCTGTTGCTACAGTACTTGTAAGATATACAATCCATATTCAGATGGGATGCAGGAAATAGTTGCTCAGAGTGATGCTTGCTATGTAATCCTGGTAGGGACAGAGTGTTAACATTTACATACATATCCTGTCTTCTCAGAGCTTAGAACAGGTTCTTGAACAGAGCAGCTTCTGGAGGTGTAGGAAATCACGGTATCTTGTTTTGTTGTTGGGCACTATGGCATCTTCCCTTTCTTGGGTTTGGTCACATACTTTTCTACCTCTTTGTTTCTTATCTGTTCCCAAGTCTGGATATTCTTTCTCTTCCTGCACCTTAATTTAGAGTTTCCCAAAGCATTGGACCTTACATCCTTCAGACCTCATGCCACAAGCATCTTAAATGTTTTCCCTTTGACTGATCTGAACACCAGTCCACATTTCCCCCCTTGTCTAACATTTATCTTTCTTAGATGTCCTGTTGATTTCTCAAAATTCCAAAATACCATATCTTGAATTCTTGTTTCTTTTTCTGCTTCTTCTCTTTTTCTCTGTCCCTCTAGTTTGGGATCTCTTAAATTATTTCTGACCACTTTCTTCTACCTGCGCCCCCCCCCCTTTTGGTAAGTTATTCGGGGCCTTGCAGAGTTGCTGAGGCTGGCTTTAAACTTGTGATCCTCCTTCCTCAACCTCCTGAGCCACGGGGACCTCTATTGCTTTTTGCATAAATCAATCATTAGTTTCAGTCTAGCATCTCCATTACCTCCTGTTGGAAATTCTGTGCCTTCCTCCTGCTGTTTTCCTGGCTCACCCACACTTTTTATTCCAGAGGGAATGGGAAAAGACTGTGTTGTATGAACGGGAGACTATAGATTTTGGTCTGAAATTGCACTCATCTGGTTTCAAACCCCAAGCTCAGAGCAACTCATTAGCCAGCCAACCCAGAGCAAGTTATTTAAATTCTCCAAACAGTGTCAGTTCTGTATTTGGAAAGTAGGAAGTATTAAAACTTATGTTACATGATTATTGTGAATATAAATAAAATAATATTTGTTTAAATGCCAACACAGTGCCTTAGGTGCAGTAACTACCCAAGAAATGTTTGGTAAATTATTGAATCAAGTTTTGTTACCTATTATAGATGGCAATATGGGTTAAGAAAAATAGTTGGTAAAGAATTCCATATCTGAGTTAAGTAAGTGGGTCCTGTAGTCTTGGTGGTAAAGAGGATGTGCTCTGGGTGTGTAAAAATATCAGAGCAGTGAAGAAAAACTGAGTACCTTTTAAATTACATGACAGAAGCTCTCTGAGGAGTCACCTCCTTGGAACAATGAGTAGGAAAAAGGAGATAGACATGGGCTAATATTCATGCAGGTCGATCTGCATTACATCTTCAGAAGCTCCCAGAAATAGATGGACAGGCACTTTGGTTCAAATGGTTAACAATAATATTGAGGTCTCTTAATTTTTATTATAAATCTTTAAAATCAGTGTCCCTGGGCAAAAATTGATCTCAGTGGCCTATGTTCATTTAAGTCAGTATCACTATGGGGGAAAATGTTAGAATAGAAAATCATGTGTGTGTGTGTGTGTGTGTGTGGGTGTGTGTATGTGTATTTTTTATGTGTTTTCCCCTCTCTTGACTTTGCTGGTATGGAAATGGAATGTGGGGTACCGCCCTGGTAATAGGAAACTAGAGTCTATTCTACCTGGAACAAAGCTCCAAGAAGAGGGAGTTGTCTCTAGTGCCAGTACATCCTTCCAAGCCAGGAAAGGTAGTTTCCTGCCTGCCAGCAATAGCATTCTGCATAGTGGTACTTTCCAGAGAATGGGTACCAGGCTACTTCAGTCTTTAACACTTAAAACCCCAAACCTACATTGTTGTCTAGAAGTTGTTCAATAAATTAATATTCTTGCCAGCATTGCATATTGATTGTTCTTTGAACAGCTCCTTGATTTTAAAAAAAGCATTTTATTTTGATTTTTTTAAAGAGAGGAAAGAGAGAGAATGAGTGAATCAGTTTTTATTTAGTTTTTCATCTCGTTTTCATTGCTCTCATACTTAGTTGTGTATGTGGGTGCTGGGGTTTGAACCCATGTACTTGTGCATGGTGGGCAAGCGCCATAACCACTGGGCCACTGCTCCAGCCCCATCCCCTAAGCATTTTAAATGAAGGAAGTTTAAGTAAGAGATTTTAGAGTGTGATATGTGTCTTGCCCTTTTGGAATTAAAGAACTCTTAGAAGAAAGGAAGGAAAAGAACTGAGATGTGGCTAGTGTCCTTTGAAATATAACTGAACCAGGACTATAGGCATCAGTGGCAGTGGTTGCTGACTGTTAGGCATGTAAAAAACGGGAATATTTTAAGTTATGACTTACTTTTACTCAAGAGGAGACTGATAGGCTGTTATTGTGGGAAGCCAGTGTAGCTGCGGTGGCCCAAATACGGTGCGAGTGTGCGAAGAAAAAAAACGAAGTGAAACTCTATTGCAGAAGTCCCCCGAATTCTGAGTTACCGCAAAGCCCTACTCTTTGTCGCCTGCTTTGTTAAGAGTTCTCATTTCTACAGTGAGTCCTTTATCTCCTCAAAACACAGCTTGTACATGTGTGGAGAGTGAAATTGGTGTGGCTTTCGAGCACTGGTCAAGATTTGATTGAAATGATGATTCTGTGTTTATAGTTTTGAAACTTTTTAAGTTTTCAGATGGCCGTCATAGTTTATAGTTCGCATGCTTTCCATCACGGTTAAACTGGGGATCCCAGATTTCGTGCAGGTATATATTCTCAGCTGAATTTCTGTCTTGGAGCTGAGGGTGTAGCACAGTGGTTAGGGTGTCTGCTTACGGTGCGTAAAGCCTTGAGTTCGGTCCCAAGCACTGAATAATAATAACAACGATAATTTAAAAATAAAATTCATAGTTAAAATATATTTAAAATATCACTTTTCATTTGTACAATAAAACATAAAGATAGTCTCTATCTGAATTTTGCTTTATAGCTTAAAAGTAAAGTGGACCAGACTGTCACCAAGCGATGAAAGCAAAGCTTTTGTTGCTGATGGCAGTCGATGTCTTGGACACATAATGATGGTGGGAATGGAGGGGGAGGGCTGGCATGAAGGGGAAGTGTTCAGTCATTAGGGGAAACAAGGGTGAGACATTTCACACGGCAGACTTTTCAGAATGGACTAAGCAGGAAGAAGGAAATGGTTCTCTATGGACATTGTTCACTGTGTGTAGATGAGGACAACTAGCAGGTGTCATATGCAAAACAAAAAAAAAGTTATTCTGCTTTTCATGAAAGGTAAGCAGTGTATGCATAAAAGAATGTAAAAACAAAATTAGGCGCAGGACCCTGTGGAAAAGGAAATTTACTTGGCTATAAAGTGACACGAACTGCTGTTTACTGTAGGTCAAATGGCCAGCACAGACGCCAACCAACAAAAACAGTGACTACTACGTGTGGTCACTGTTAGCTCCCTTCTCTGCTGGGGCTCAGCGCGGGGTGAGCCAGGTGTCCTGGCGGTGAGCCTGCCCTGCCTTCCCTGTGGCTCTTAACGTCTAGGCCTGTGTCGTCTTCCTACTAGTTTTATGAATGAAGGTCGGTGATTCTAGTCATTATGTCCATTACCGTGTGAAAAGCAAATTGTAAATAGAAATGGTGATTCCTGGGTCTTTGTGTTTTCCAAGAAAAAGGAAGGGGTTCTGGAATTAGAGAAGACGGGAGGGGAAAGCTCAACCACATGGTTATGCGATGTTCTGCTCTTGGTTGTCTGGATTGGAAATAGGGATTTTGTTTTGGCCTGAATCTTTCTATCCCAACCTGGTTCTCCCCGGCATGTCTCTCAGCATCTTTGTTTTTAATTGGTAGATATGAGTGAAACATGAAACCATGTTTTAAAAAGCAACTGAAATTTTAGCAATTAGGAAATATCATACGTAAAATTAGTCAATAAAATGAAGCTAAGCACACAGGTGCTTTTAGGCCACGTTTCTGCTACTCTGCCGCATTATTGGTTGGAGATGGATGCCTTCATCTTTGTCTGGTGTTGGGCTCAGCACCTTTGTATCCATTATTTCGCATTAGGTAGGTCCTTTTATCTGTGTTTTATAGCCAACAAAACCAAAGAGATTAAATGAGTTGCTCACAGTCATACAGGGGATTTAAGGCAAAGGTGGTATCTGAACCCAGTCTTCTGATTCCACAATTGATGTCCTTTTTTTATGTCACCAAGCAGCCAATAAAGTAGGTGCATCTGTTATTTATTTTCTAAGTGAGTTCTGTGTTCCGTTATTAAGTAAACCTATATACTAAAATAAAGAGGAATGTTCTTACAGAATTTTTAAAAAATATATTATGCCCTAATAATAAAATCACATGTAATAATATAGCATGTCTCTATTTTTACACATTTTAAAGAAAATAAGCATTTGATAAACCAGTATTAAAAAAAGTCAAATACTAACATTGGGTCTCAAAATATGAATGTTAATAAGTGCCATGGAGGAAATACATTAAAATAGTTCTCTTAAAGTCAAACCATCAGAAGTGACTTTTCTTGTGAATTTCTTAATTTTGGAATTAAGTGAGGGACACTGGAACTTGAAGCCCAGAGAATTTATCCTATAAATTTAGGCTACCAAAAAATGTTTAGGTTACATTGAACTGCCTTGTTTCTTCTTGAGATGAGGAAGTAGGCAAATGTAGCTGGGAGTCATTCAGCTGAAAAAGGTCGAAGAGAAAGCTTTCTCAGCAAGCTTGGATCCAGTAGAAGCCACCCCGCTCCCCTTTCCTACACGCCACCTACTTCTGCCCAGACAGAGCAGGGACAGTGGCAGCAAGAGCAGGCAGGCCAGCTCCTCCCTGGTCAGGGCAAAAAAAATCTCAGGCCACTCTGACTGAATGTATAATTTCCACTTCTAAACAAACAGTTCTTTTCCTACAAATTTCCTTTTTTGTAATGAGTGAGCAAAAAATTAAAATAAATAACTTTTGCTTTTAGATATGACTCCCAGGCTAGATTGGAAAATAAATATTGGCCCTTACCTTATCAGAGATATGGCCTTATTTTTCCACGTTCTTTCTGCACAGTCTGTTTATAGCAGAAGGCTGCAGGAGGCACGTGGGGGTAGGAAAGTAGATCGTGGCCTGAGGCACTTATTTGCTGGAGAAAAATTGCTGCCAGATGAATGGCTTCAGAAAGGAAGGCTGCTGCGGTCTGGAGGATTAAAGGGATGCAGTTTCTCCTCTCTTTTCTAAATACTCGCTGGAGAGCTGATGGTTTTTAGTATGCACTTGTGTTTCCTTTTTCTATTAGGGAAGTTGCAGGAAATACAGGAATATCCTGTGATTAAATATACGAAGGACAGGCTGAGGGAACAGATGGATGAAGTGGAAGGAATAAGCCCCAGGTCTGTGGCATCTTGTGTTTTGATGAAATTCTTGGCATGGTGGCTTTGCTCAGTCCACAGGTAATTAACTCAGTGTCAGTGAGGAAGGTGTGGGGCATAGTGGGAGAGGAGCAGTGCCTGCAGCAGCTTTCCATGCAAAAGCTCTCATTGCCGTGAAAGAGGCCAGGGATGCTTCCACAGGCTGAAATTGTCTTCTATTAAATTAGCACCCACCCTGGAAGAACTCCAGAGAGAATCAGCCTGAGTAAGTACCGCCCTCTTTGCATTGCCTCAGTTGCTATGATAAATGACTCCCAGTCCTAGAGCTGCTAATCTGGTTAGATGCCCGCATCAAGGAAGTGAAACTGGGAATAGTTTAATGCGATCTTTCCGCAAAAAAGCAAAAGGAATATCTCAACCTCTAATTGTTATTCCTGCAGAAATAGGAATGCAGAAATTTCTGAAAATACGAATCTCTGTTCCTATGATGCTCTCTTCAACAGGAAATTTAAATATGGCTCCAAAATAATAGAATTGCCTTACTGACATTTTTATTGGCCAACCCTCATTTTGTGAAATGGTATATTAATAAATATTTTATGACCACAAATTACATTTTGAATTGTTTACTTTCCATCTTTTACGAAACGGAGCTCTCTTTTCCAGAGCTAATTAATATCTACAGGCCCTTATTTTGGCACTTGAAAGCCCTCTCAACAGGGTAACAGGAAGACCCCTCATCCAGCCAAAAGAGCCCCACTGGGTCTCTGCAGGCAAGAGAGGACAGCAGGAAGGGCGTGAGGGGACAGAGTGGCAGGCTGGAGGCCCCCACGACCTCTACTGCTCCCTGAGTCCAGAAAAGAGTCAGTAGAGCCCAGTGCCCTATTCTTTCCATCCTCCCAACCGGGGAAGTGGAGAACCAGCTGGTCCTTCCACTGCCAGGACCATCCTAGGAGGACTGTCAATCTTCTCCCTCCCACTGCTGGGCCTTTATAGAGAGAGCTTTTCTTCTGCCTCTTTCTAGAAATAGCTTTCTTTGTAAATCTGAGCAATGGAGAGAAGATATGGCTGTACCATTTCTTGCCAAAACCTAATTACCTAGGTATTGGGTGCCTGGAACACATGAGTGATATCAGGGTGTTGGCAGGGGAAGGCCAGATTAGACTGGTTCCTTGCATAAGATAGCACCTGCTTATTCAGAGCCAGTTAGACATGCCCTTTGGTTAACCAGCTTCCTGTCCTTATGTGTGTATGTTGCTGATGGGGGTGGGGGGAAGACTTAAGTAAGCATACATACAGAGAAGTGAGTTTTTGCAAATAGATGTACTCATGTAACAAGCATCCAGATTGAATTTATCATGTTATGACATTTGTTTCCCGATTATAAAAACTCTTGTAGGAATTTTGGAAAATACAACAAAATATACTAAAGAAAATAAAAACCAGTCATTGTACTTATACACAAAAATGGTCACTGGTAATATTTAGGTGTGTTTCCAATCTGTCTCTTCCCCTAACACATAAACAGTTATCACACATACACACATACAGGACACAACCTTTGAAACTTTATGTATGTGTGCCAGGTACGCAGAAGTTCTAAATAATTGCAGCCACATGGAATACAGATTTTTAGGTGTTTCACTGTATGGCCATTGGTTCATCAGTAGAATGGCAGGGAAAATAAGTCAGGGAAACTGAGAACTATTTTCTTGGTAGCTGGAAAAAGGGGTTGGTGTAGGGGAAGAAGTTGCACTAAATAATTATGGATGGTTATGTTTCCTTGATCCAATATCTTTCCTTCTGTTAGAAAACTAAGCACCAATGCTAGGAAGTTCAAAGACTTCTGGGTGGAGACCCTCTTCCTGCAGAGCACCCGTGAAACCTCAGCTCAGACTTTATTAGCTGCTGTGTGGCACTAAACTTCTCTGGGCTCTAGGCTCCCTTGAAGATACCCAGACTGACTTTTATTGGAGCAGCTTTTGTTTTAGCAAAAGGAAACTGAGTCAAATCATTGGAAATTGTGGTGTGAGTTGCAACAAAATTATCTTCCCCATTTACAGCTAATGGTTAAAAGGATGCCTTCCATTCCTTAGTAGTGCTGGTGGCTTTAGTTTTTAGCTGAGTTCACTACGCACGTGGTTAGGAGAGAACAGTTGGCATCTGTGTTAGTCAGTTTTCTGTTGCTGTAACAAAAAATATTTGAGATAATCAACCTGAAAAAAAGGAAAGGTTTGCTTTGACTTGCAGTTTTGGAGGTTGCAGTCTAGGGTCAGTTGATCCCATTATTTTGGGCCTGTAGTAAGGAAGCACATTCGGCAGGGAGTGTTTAGTGGAGTGAACTGTTCACCTCATAGTAGCCAGGAAGCAAAGTGAAAGCAGAGAGATGAAGGTCCCACAGTCCCCTTCCTGCTCAGTAACCTAAGACCTCCTGATAAGGCGCTCATCTCTTAATGTTTCCACACCTCCCAGTGGCACCATGGGACCAAGCCTCCAACATGTGGGCCTTTGGGGGAACGTTTAAGATCCACACCGCAGCAGCAGCAGCTTTCCGTTGCTATTGCCATGTTTCCATTGGCCTGGTGGCTGGCCGAGGGTTCTTCTGCGCCAAGTTCGATGGCATCCTATGAGTTGGGAAAAGTTGTCTCCCTCAGAACTGCCCATTGATTTATTTATAACTGAGTTGTAATAATTGTGTATATTTGGTCAGTACAGTGTGAAAATTCAATACATGCATATAATATGTAACGAGCAAATCGAGGTAGTTAACATTTCTCTCTCCTTAAGCATCTTTCCTTTCTTTGTGGTACAAACCTTTGGACTCTTCCTTCTAGTTATTTGAAATATATAATACATTGTTGCAAACTCGAATCACCTTACTGTGCTGTAGAAGTCTAGAATTGATTCTTCCTATTTAATTGTATTTTGACACTTGTTATCCAATCTGTTTCTGTCCAACACCCCTCTTTTTTTTTTTTTTTAAAGAGAGAGGGAGAGAGAAAGAGTCAATTTTTATTTATTTTTTTCAACATTTAGTTGTGTATGTGGTGCTAGGGATCAAACCTGGGTCCTCGTGCATGCCACTGTTTTTTTTTTTTTAAATATATTTTGTTTTCTTCTGCACTTATAATTTGAGTTATTACACACAGAGAAAATGTATTGGGAATTTTGTGTTTGAAAAATATCTTCTTGGATCACTTCTGTTTCTTTTCTTGTTAAAAGTGTGTTCACGGATAGTATGACGTGGCCTTTCTGTTTATGTGTGTTTTGTTATATTGTCTTTACAGTCGAAATCAACTGTCTGCCCTGCCCGCCTGCCTGTGTGGTCTGCCTCTCAAAGTCTTAATCGCAAGTAACAACAAGCTTGGATCACTCCCAGAAGAGATAGGTCAGCTCAAACAGTTAATGGAGTTGGTATGTTACTGATTTCTAAGATGTTCTGTTTGTCCGTTGACTAATCATGACCTGTTAGGGTATTCAGAAAGACTTTTTACTGTAGTTGGATAAGGAGAAGCCTCTGTTAGTCTGTTTCCCATTGCTGTAACAAAATAACCAAGACTAGACACTTTATAAAGTAAGAAAGTTTATTTAGCTCACAGCTTAAGAGGCTGAATGTCCGAGATCAGGTGGCCTCATCCACTCTGCCTCCTGGGAGGGACCCCTCAGCTGCATCACAACAAAGCTGGTGGTGTGGTGGGGGAAGCAAATGCCATAGGGAGAGGTCACACCAAGAAGCTAAGAACAGGGAGGGGCTGGTCTTGCATTTTAGAACAGCTTTCTCTTGGGAACTTCCTGGGGTCACCTGAGAACCATGTTTATCCTTCTGACAGCAGTGCCCCCGCTGTGACTTAACTACCTCTCTGTAGACCACAGCTCTTAAAGGTTCCACCACCTCTTTATACTGCCAGCCTGGGGGAACATGCCACATCCAAACCCTGGCAGAGCTGAGTTGTTGCAGAGCAATTATGATGAGGACTTTGAGTGCGGCGATGAAGGTAGCAGCTGTGGTTTTGCTGTGACACAGTTCCTGAAGTTTATAAGTTTCCTGTAGTTTACAGTTCCTGAAGTTGCAGAATTTATAGTTCCAGAGGTTTACAGGTTATTGCATTGTAGTTTGATAATTTCTTCAGACTGTTTATCCATTATGGAAAATTACAGCTAGCCTAAAGAAACCGCAAATATGTTAGTGGGCCACGATATATGAAGGTATGCAATTAAGTCAGAGGACAGAAAGAACAGGTGCCATGGGTCTGTGAAGATTCTCCGCATGTGTAGAATAGCGCTGCCTCTAGTCCGGGGCACTTGAGCTGCTGTGTGGTTTAGGGCTGCCCTGAGCTTTTCTTAGGACCCTGTCCTGAGTCCTGCTGCGACAGGGCTGACCCTACATCTTGGTTACTGTGGTGTCCTCACCCACACCTTTAGTTTTTTCCCCACCAGTGGTAACTTTTGCCCCTCAAGTTCTAGAATGTCAGCACCACCGGAGATTGTTAAAGCCATCTACTCCAGTCTGTTGACCTCTTCTCAAATGGAGAAACCCAGATCAGAGAGCCAGCAACATATGCAAGGTTACCCTAGTGTTGCTGTGTAACCTAAGCTGAAATACCTTCGCCCAACATTGTCTGGTGGAGCAGCAGATGTGACTTTAAATGGATCAGTGACCGCATGTTAAAAATTGTAAAAAGCAGCAAGTTAATTTTAATAATACTTTATTTATTTATTTTTTTAAACCAGGGATTGAACCCAGTGGTGCTTAACCACTGAGCCACATCCCTAGACTTTTTTTTTTGTTTTGTTTTGAGACAGGGTCTCACTAAGTTGCTTAGGGCCTCTCTAAATTGTTGAGGCTGGCCTTGAACTTGTAATCCTTCTTCCCAAGTCTCTGGAGTTTTTGGGATTATAGGCATGTGCCACCATGCCTGGCAATTTTAATAGTACTTTATATGACTCTAAAATATTATTAGTTCAGGATGTTATGCAACATAAAAAAATATTGAGATATTTTGCATTCTTTTTATTTTTTATTTTTTTTCATACCTAGCCTTTGAAATGCTGCATGCGTTTTACACTGACGGCACGTCTTGGCTTGGGCAGCCAGAGTTCTGGTGCTCAGTAACCGCAAGGCACAAGATGCGGCCGTGCCAATCCTGTGCATTCCTGCCCTGTGGCCCTCTGCGTCTGAGCAACTGCACTCTTTGTTAAAAAAAAAAAAATTTGTGAAGTAGGTAAAAAGTTAATAAGTTGACATAATTTAACCACAAGGAATGACTGGACTTGATTAAGGTCACAGACTAAAAAAAGATTATTTTCCATTCATTCTCATTTATCTTTGATATCTGCTTAAAATAGTATTATTATAGGTAACCATGTTGGATTATTTTTAGTTATCAATTGGAACAGAAAACTCCCTGCAGAGCTTAAAGTAATTCTCAGATTATAGCAGGAAGCTTTTGTTTTGTAGTCACCTATTACCAATCTGGTGACACAATTGTGAGCTCTCCCTCCGTGCACTCGAGTTCTCGGTGCTCCCTCACTGAGGAAGTGGCTCAGCTTATCAGGCTCTCACCATTGTTTGCTAACTGTTTTGGAAAAAAATTTTTTTTTAATTTTTCACGTTAGACTCCAATTATCCCAAACCGAGCTATAAACTTACTTTTTCCATGTGTGGATGAACATTTGAGTTAACATGTACTTGAAAAATGAAACCAGAACACCTTGCCTTCCCCGGGAAAACGGTTGTGCTTTCTTATTTTTGAAAAAAGGAAATTGGAAAACATTATGTTACCTTTTTTTTTTTTTTTTTTTGGTCCCAGGAATTGAAACCAGGGTTGTTTAACCACTCAGCCACATTCCCAGACCTCTTTCAATTTTTTATTTTGAAACACGGGGTCTCATGAAGTTGCTGAGGCTGGCTTTGAACTGCAGCCTCCCTAGCAGCCTCCCTAGGTGCCAGGATCACAGACGGGCATCACCATGCCCAGCCTTACCTTTTCAGTTACATCACAGCATTCTCTGTGCGTCAGGTCTTGTCCAGCCATTTGATGTTGTGCAAGGAATATCAAAAGGCGTTTCTCTTCTCATGAGGAGGCCACTCAGAAGCCCTCCTGAGATGTCCTCTTCTTGAATCAACAAGAGTGGCCAGGTGCTGTGTCCTCATTGCTGCACATGCAAATCTTGTGGAACCCTAGCTCTCCAGAGCTGGTTCCTTGAGGGTCATTTCTGACCGGAATAGTCTAGAACTTTCTGACCTCGTTGGCCACTCCAAGTGATGTCTTACTCTCATCCCACAGGTGTAGTGTACGTGTGTATTGCTTTGTAAGCCTCTCTGCATGTGCTTTCCGTAAGGGGAAGAGGTAAAGTACTAACATTTCCTGAGCACCTACTTATTTCAGACAGTCTGCCTAGGATGTGACTAGTATCACGTCAGAGAATCTCGAACCTAACCCAGGAAGGCAGGTGTCATTTTTACAATCTGTAGAAAAATGTCAGTTTAAGAATTACATCCCCAAAGCTATGAGGCTACACGGTAGAGCTGGGGTCAGTAGCAGGTTTGTCTGATTGAAGTCCACACCACAGAGCTGAGGATGCAGCTTAGTGGTAGAACATGTACCTAATGTGTGGGAGGCCCTGGGTTCAATCTCCAGTACTGCAAAAAAATAAATAAATAAGTAAATATAAATAAATAAATAAAAAGTTCCACACACCACAGTGCAACCTCCGCCACCTTGTCTAGGCTGCAGGCCTCTGGCGGAGAGGGACACCATGATTTGTTTTCCTGGACTATCTTGGTTCAGTGCGCAGTGTCTTTCCCGTTAAAGTTGTGGCAAGCCATGAACACCTGAAAGTGGATAGGATAATCTCACCAAAGCAAGGTGCCAGAGAAATGACATGTGTAGGAAAGTCCTCTGACTGTGGGGCCGAGTCAGGTAGGGCCTGTATAGTCTTGTCATGCGTTGACTGCGTCTCATTTTACTTGCGAAGCCCTTCTGAAGATATTGGAAACGTGGCTCTTACTGTGAACTCATGCCGAAGGATGCGGTGTGTTGGTGAGAGGTGCTGCAATGCCACGTCGTGGATAACAGACAAGCACTGAGTTAGAGCACAGTGGGATTGAGAGTGTCTTCTGGGGTGCTTTCCAGCAATGGAGGAATTTTCTCATTGGATTTGTGTGCATGGAGTCCATCAGGGTTCCAGCCCTTGGTTTGGGTTTTCTTCATTCTGTCCTCCAATAGCTCTCAGTGTGTGAAAATCATGTTTTTAGCTCAGACCATCATGTAAGAGAACAAAAGGTCACTTATTTAGAAACCTACTTTTTGACAATCCCAAAGCTCAAAAGGCCTAGTTCAAGTGATAGCTGGATGGAAGGTGTTTCCTGGCCCTTCACACACACTGTTACTCACTTTCGTGAACTGCTCGGTAGTGTGGGGAGTAATTTAAGGATTGATTCCAGACACATGATGTGTTGAGCAGCTTCTGAGGCAAATGCCTTCTGAATTATTTTTACGCATAGTGTTCCTAACTCTGCGCATACAGTGGAGATGTAATTGCACGTGTCCTCCACAACCAGTTCTGCCACTCCTGGTCCCTGCAGATGCCTGCTGCGCTTCCTGTGGGACAGTCGGAAACTCAGGGCTTGCTCACGGGCCCTCTGTGGCTTCAGTTGCGCCTTCCTTAGGAGGAAGAGCAGGGTGGAGCATGGGCTTGTGGGTACCTGGAGGGTTGTGAAGCAGAGTTTTATACTGGAGAGAGGCATTAGTTTTGAGATTTTTTTTTTTATCATAGCAGAGGCTGCTTGTAAAGGTTCACTTTTAAATGAACACATTGATTTTTCGTTGTTTGAAGCTCTGACCACAAGCAGTAAGTTTTTCTTCATTGCTAAGAATTCAAAGTTTGAATTACTAAGTATCAACGTTTCCATCAGTGTTTTCATTATTTCTGATATGTAAATGGATCTTGCTGATGTTGGAAGAAAATTGGTTGTTTAGCGCTCACCTTTTCTTTTATAGGCTCAGAGAAGGTGAGCCATTTACCTAACGTTGCACACTCAGTCATAGCAAAGGGATCTCCGTGGAGGGGCATGGCTACATGATGGGAGGCAAGTGTTAATAACTTGCATTTTCTGTCAGGGCATCTGTATTCCATCAGTTAAATGTAAAACATCAGCTAAATTTATTACAAAAAGTCTATGTAAGCTGATAAAATCAACACATTAAGTTTTTGAAAACCTGAATGTCAGAGCAAGGTTGCTTGTAAGAGGCCACCTGCAGTTCCACAGTGTGACCTGGTCTCTCCATGACTCTTTTTCTAACCAAGAGCATCTTGACACGGTGGTTATGTTTAAAAAAAAAAACAACTTCTAGTCTTTTTTACAATATTATTTTCTGAAAGTGAGTATTACCTAGCTTGATAATCCCTGCATTTATTCTGATATTATAAATCCTTGTCATTTTTGCCTTCTGGTGGTAAGTTAGCGTTTAGCACTTAGTAACAAAGAAGCATTAGTCTCCAACCTGTACTTAACACTCCTGGAGACTTCCATTATTACGATGAAAAGAGAATCTTAATTTCTAAAGTTTTTCTTTTTGTTGTTTTAAAATGTGATGATTGAACCAGTGAAAAACAGGTAGAGTTTAAATTATAGTTAGAATTTTGTATTTTTTTTTATTAAAATGATGAAGTTGGATGGACTTGTCCAAGAAAAACTTAAGCTTGAGTGTTTATTATTTTCCATTAGATTTAATTCTGTATCAAAAGATTAAAATTGATAAATATAACATGTTCATTATTCCTTTTGATCTGCTTGTTTATTATATGCAATATTGTAACACTAAATATGTGGCAATTTGATTTCATAGAAGCTTGAATAATTATTCTCTAAGACATAGCTTAGGGATAATAGAAAATTCAAAAGTAATTCATTTGACTATTAAGTAAGTGAGTCTGGACTTTATACCCAGATAAATTCTCACTAACTGTAGAAGTGTGAGGCATTAATGTTGCTTATCTTTAAAATTTATTTTCCTAAATATTATCTTCTTTAAGTAATTAAAATAAAAATCCATACTTTATCTTAGACTAAATTAGGCAAAGATGGCCTAGAGAATGGGACCATTCTAGAAATATTGCTTGTATATTTTCAGAACCCTTCGTGTATCCCCAGGTACCTACACTATTATCTCCTCTTTCTTCCTCCTCCTCCAGCTAATTAAGACATAATTACCCATGGGATTTTATGCCCGTAATGAAATTCATAACCTCTTTAAAATTTGGCAGGATTGATGACTTGTGGGGAATAAAATTTTGCCCTGTTTTCTACACTATTGATTGTACAGTGTTGCAAAGTCTTTATCTCCCTGTGGGCTAAACCTGCCTGGGCAGTTTTCCCTCATTATTTTGTCCATAGAGGAAGTAACTGAGAGTGCAGAGTACTATTAAAATGATCTGACCTCATCTTGCAGCGTTCAACAAGTGAACGGACAATTGGACTTTGTGTTTCAAATCGTCTACAGATGTCCTGTCTTAAAGATGGGAAATTTTGTTCTTATCATTATGTGAAGTTTTTTTTTTTAAGTATATTGAGTTACTCTTTTCTCTTACAGTATTTACATGTAGCTGACAGAAGTCAATTTTCTGTGATAGGGCTATTCTTTAGAAATATATGTTGGAACAAATAAGCTTACATTTAGAGAACTGGCTTACCTTGATTTTAGTCACGGTCAATCCAGGGGTGGCCTGGGAAGAGCAAAGTGTGTGTAGAGAGTTCATGCTAAAAAACGGAGTAAGTGTGTGTTTCACGTCAGGAGATTTCATGCTGTGAATATGCAGACTAAATACACAGGGTATCTTTTTGCTTTCCTCTCTCCACTCCTTATTCTTTAAGAGAAAGTTTTTTCTTAATGATGATGCTCTTTAAACTTCTGGCAATTGTCAGTTTCACATTCAAAATCTATAATTTCCGTGATCTGCAAAAGGGTCTTTCTCCTGCTGTCACTCATAAAACATAAAAGCTTATTTTAGAGTCCAGTAGCATAAATTCTGTCTACAGATGGAGATGATTCCCCCAACACTTCCGCACGACCCTCGCCTCCACCAGAGTATCACCCCCGTGACAGTGCCTGGTCAGGACTCCAGCAGAGCGCTTCAAAGTCATGCATGTATTTCCAGGACTTGCCTGTGTTACACTGATGTCTTTTCGAAGAGAATGGAATGGCACCTCTTGCTTATTTGTTTCTTAGTTAAGGCAAAGAAGGATGCAGCGTTCATTGGAAGACTTTGGCTGCCGACCTCTGGCTGATCGAGTGCCACCTCCTGATTCTGTCCTGGCTTTCCCATGAATTTTTGTCTCTGGGTGTGCTCATGGAATTCTTTTTTTTTTTTTTTTTTTTTTTTTTTTTTTTTTTTTTTTTTGTTTTTTAAAGAGAGAAGGACAGGGAGAGAGAGAGAGAATCAATTTTTTATTGAGTTTTTCACATGGCCTTCATTGCTCCGACACTTAGTTGTATACATGGGTGCTGGGGTTTGAACCCGTGTACTTGCACATGCCAGGAAAGCACCGTAACTGCCGAGCCACCACTCCAGCCCCAGTTCTTTTGATTTAAACAGCAGGTTTGTTTCCTCTTAAAATTGTGTGTGACTTTTCAGGAGCAAAGCAGAAGCTTGGGGGTGATGCCCCCAACATCTCACGTTGCTAACCTTTCTCATGCAACCTATCTGCTGCTGCAGCTGAAGACAGAAAACTACAGTAGGTTGACGACACCATGTGTATCCAGGCCTCAGAGAGACATCCTTCTCTTTTTGCAGCAGGGATATTGTTCCTCCTAATTAGGTGGTATCTACTGAATTCCATGATACCACGACAGGCACCTGAGGAGTTTTAGATGAGATAGTCAGAGGGAAGGGATCCATTGACCAAGTATAGCCCTGGACTAACAGGGATCCAGGGGCATCAGGGGAGTCATCAATGATGAGTTAATCTCATCCAAATGAACATGAAACAGATTTTTGAAATAAGGGCCTTGATGTCTTCCAAGGTGAGTGGGAGGGAGGTGGGTTGTACGTAAAGTAAAGTGGGACATTTAAGGGGTTGGCCTTGTGAAGATCGTCCATAGCTTGAATATATCTTTGGTTCTCTGATACCAAGTAGGACCTGCTTGGAATTTGTTGGAGTATGTTGGAGCATCCTGGGTTCCCAGCCACAAGGCAGAAGGAGTTACAATATTATGAAGTGTCTGTATAAATGGATTTGAGGAGTTCATCCAGCATTTATTGGTCACTGATTCATACCAGGCACTCTGCTAGGCACAAGGAGGCTGGAGTGAAAATCAGATGGTCTTTCTCACCTGGGATCTCATAGGCTTTTAGGGGAAGGTGAACATGAAAGCAAGTGAATTACAGTAACATTTTGTCTGTGGGACCACAAAGGGAAAGGTATTGGATCAGAGTGAGAGAGGTGGGGGTGACCTCATGCAAGGTTTCAAAGAGGAGGTTGAGACTTGAGTTAGGTCTTAAAAGATGACTAGGTAGAGCAGAAAGACATCATTGCAGCCAGGCACAGTGGTGCACATGTTTAATCCCAGTGGCTCAGGAGGATGAGGCAGGAGGATAGCAAGTTCAAGGTCAGCCTCAGCAACTTGGGTGAGGGCCTAAGCAACTTAGTGAGAGTCTGTCTCAAAATTTAAAACTTTTTTAAAAAGGGGAAAGGGGTGCATCTCAGTGCTCAGTGGTTAAGCATAAGCATAAGCAAAAAAAAAAAAAAGAAAGAAAAAAGAAAAGAAAAATTACATGTCCCTGGCATATCAGGCAGGGAAAGAACCTGAACAAGTTTTGGGACCATAGAACTGTGGCACACACTGAGAACTGCAAGTAGAAATCCCATGGGTTGAGGGTAGGTTGCAAGGGAGGAATTTACAGACCTCAGTTTAGATGCCAAAACCTGCAAATATCTAAGCTGGTGATCACCATAATGAAATTTGTACTCTGGCAGCTCTGAGAAGGATGGATCTGAGGAGGAGATTGATGTATGGAAATCAATCAGGAGATCTTTGGTTTCCATAATCAATGAGAGATAAGGCTGGTCCAGACTGAGGGAGGAGCAGGGGGTGGGGGAGAAGAGAAGGCACAGAGTGGGCTTAGTGAGATAATAAGGATACTTAAGACTATAAATGTCATGGTCCCCATTTCATGTCAAGACATGGTTCCAATCAAAGAGTAATAGGACATTAGCCTTCTAAAGCAAGGACAACAAAACCCACCTACCCACCGTCTTGCTTATCAATTGTGTGGGAAAGTGATTGGCTATGATGTTGCTGCCGTTTGTTAAGAACCCTATTTTTAATAAATAAGCACCCCAAGATTACATTCATATTTCTGAATGTGAGGTTTGGTACGATAGGATGTGTTGTATCTTCTGTCAAGGGCACCATGAGACAGTGGCTTAACACCGGGCACTTGCGGCCTTGGGTCACTGAGCCTCATTTTCTAATCTGTAAATATTAGGCTAGTAATACTGTCATATGCCTGGGTTTGTTGTGAGAATTAAATAAAATGGAAGCATGTGAAAATCGAATGCAGTAGAAGCAGCTGTGGAAGATTAACATCCTTCCTTTCTCCCCTTTTCCCCTCCTCCAAGGATGTCTAAAACTGGACTTCCTTTTTCTTGCTTGTGCTGAGCCTGACTTGCTAGCCACCTGGAGACCAGGATAAAAGTGTACCTGTGTAGTTGTCCAACTATTAAAGATCCCAAAGAGAATTCACACTAAATGTTGGATTTCCTGGGAAAAGGCACTTACCGTTTCTCTCCTGGATCTTGATGCAGGATGTGAGTTGCAATGAGATCACGGCACTGCCCCAGCAGATAGGCCAGCTGAAGTCTCTCCGGGAGCTGAATGTCAGAAGGAATTACCTGAAGGTGTTACCACCAGGTAAAAAGAAATAGAGGGAGTTGGAAACATCTATTATTTTTTTCAGTTTACTTTTATGAAAAGGGTGGAT
>PVKS010026498.1:0-28585 GCA_004027875.1 Aplodontia rufa | reverse complement strand
AAAAATAGCTTAATTAAGAACCTAAAAAGTGGGCTGGTGGGGCTGGAGCAGTGGCTCAGTGGTTACAGAGCTTGCCTGGCAGGTGCAAGGATACAGGTTCGAACTTTAGCACCCATGTATGCAGCGAAGTGTCAGAGTAACAAAGCCACATGAAAAACTAAATAAAATCGATTCTCTCTTTCTCTCACTGTCCCTCTCTCTCTTAAAAAAAATTTTTTTTTAAAGTGTGGGGCTGGTATTGAGCTATCCTGATCACCAGTATTGCCTCCCCTCTTCCTGAAGGGTCTCCATCAGAGATGGAGCACCTGCCACAGCTCAGGGGCTCTAGATACCACCCCAGCGCTCAGCAAGCATCAACTCAACCAATGAGTGCTTTACCCTTAACAGTTAGCATCACCCCATACTGCAGGGAATACCTAAAATTACACATTCCAGATTCTGATTCCTCTCCAGGAATTGAGGATGGATAGACTGGCAGGATTCCTCTGCCTGGGGACACGCCCAGGTTCTCCCCACAGAGCGGCCTGAGCCTGGCCAACTCCCCCTGCCCATCCAGGCCCAGCTCCTGTTTCCAGCCTGGAGCGTGGGTATGAAGCCTCTTGGCCCAGCGAGGAGAGTGTCCATCTCTGGGGAAGGTTTTACCAGGCTGTTGAAACAGGATGATGTAAGAGATACACTCATATAGCATTTTATTTATTTTTAAAGAGAAAACTGACGGATTCGTTTATTTTTAATTGTGGTGAAATAAATACAACCTCTTACTTTAATTTTCCATCTTAGCCATTTCTAAGTGCTTCTTGCTGTTAACGATATCCTCATTGTTGTGCCACGGAACTCTTTCATCTTGCAAGACTGAAACTCTGTCCCCATTGTACAACTCCTCATTCTCCGCTCCCCCAGTCCCTGACAACTGCAATTCTACTTTGTCTTTATGAACCTGACTCCTCTAACGACCTCATATGAGTGGAATCACATAGCGTTTGTCACCTTGTGACTGGATTGGTTCACTTAGGGTAATATTCTCAAGGTTCATCTGTGCCATAGCATGTGTCGGGATCTTCTTCCTTTTCAAGGGTGAGTAATTTTCCATTGTATGTATGTGCTACGTTTTGATCATCAATTCACCAGTCCATATTCATTCACATGGATGGCTTCCACCTGTTCTCTCTTTTCTCTATGCAATGCTACTATGCTATGAATGTGCATGTAATCATATCTGTTTGAGTCCCCAGAAGGGGAAAGGCTGAATCATATGATAACCTTGTTTTAAATTTTTTTTAGGAACCTCCATTCCGTTTTCCATAATGGGTTCACCAGTTTTCATTCTCACCAACCATGCACAAGAATTCCAATATCTCCACAGCCTCATGGACACTTGTTATTTTCTGTGCTTTTTTCATGGTAGTCATCCATGAAATGAGTGAAATCATATAGGGTATTTTTTGAAAGATAAATTTATTCCATTGTCCTTTACTCTAGGATTGTTTCTTTTCTTTTTTGAAAGCTAAGAATCTCCTTTCATCAAACGATAGAAATTATAAGTGGTATTGTTTTTATAATATCCTCACAAGAAAAAAATGTAAAAGTTGACAGTATTATGCTAGCCTTTGAAATTCAAAGATGAAGTTGAGGTCATGAAATTCAAATCTAGAAGCCTAGGGAGAAGGAAGGAGCAGCAAATACATTGGCATCTGCATGGGATCAAAAGAGAATGCTCAAAGAAACAAAAAGAGAAAATGAATCAGCCCCATCCCAGATCAAATAGAGACAGAATAATAGATGGTCTTATTCAATCTATTCGAACAACTCTAATCTAGAATGTTATTGGATCTATACCAACAATATCTGCCACCACAGGGTGGCACACAGCCTCACCCACCCCACTTCCAGTGAGTTCTTGAGCTGAGTCTAATCACAACAGAAACAGAATGACATGTTCAACTAGCCATGTTCTATAGTCTTTAGATTTTTTTCCCATTTAAGTAACTTATAGAAAATTGCACTTTTTTAAAAAGAGAGAGAGACAGTGAGAAAGAAAGAGAAAAATCAATTTTATTTAGGTTTTTCATGTGGCTTTTGTTGCTCTGACACTTTGTTGTGTGCGTGGTGCAGAAGTTTGATCCCATATCCTCACACATACCAGGCAAGTGCTATAACTGCTGAGCTACTGCTCCAGCCCGAAACTTCATTCTTTATGTAGCTATATTGGAATTTGTTCCAAATCATAAGAACTAAGGGGAATTTGCTTATAACAGGTACTTTCAAATATGCCATGCTACACATAGCCACCACATAATAGCAAAAAGTCTAGAAAAATAATCTAATGTACACTGCTCAGCCTTTCAAGATTTCAAATAATTATTTCAGATACTATTCTATTGTAGATTTATTCTACTCAGCTTTTTTGTTACTGTAACTAAAAGACCTGACAAGAGCAATTTTAGGAGAAAGTTTACTTTGGGGCTCACGGTTTCAGAGGTCTCTGTCCATAGAAGGCGGGCTCCATTCCTGGGGGCTCAAGGTGAGACCAAATATCATGGTGGAAGAGTCTGGCAGAGGGAAGTGGTTCAAGGCTTCACATCACAAAGCAGAGATTGATTCCTCTCACCAGATACAAAATGTATGCCCTAAAGATACACCCCAATGACCAACCGCAACCTACCTGCCTTCTAGTTCCTTGATCAATTTCGACTTGATTTTGTGCAAACTAATCCCTAGCACAGTTAATTCACTGATTGCATTGAGGCTCTCACAGCCCAATCACTTCACCTCTGAGCCTTATTGCATTATCTTTTATTAGTTTTTTGGGGACACCTCAAATCCATATCATAACAGACTTAATGTCATTCATGTGTCTGTATCTTGTTGATAATTCTTAGCGCCAGGGGAAAAAAAAGCTGTGATTGATTTCAGATGGCAGAATTTATAAGGGATAATAGCACAGTGCCACTCAGAATATCAAACCCAGGTAAATTTAAGGAGATGAAGACTTAAATTAGTGGCTGGTTTTGAACCAATAAGAGTATGGAGAGATGAATTGGTATGTCCCTTTAAGTATTATTATATGAAGGCTATAAATATACCTTACTGATTTTAGAACACATTCTTTTGAATGATCCCCTGGGTGGTCTATCACCTTGCATTCAGAATGGATGTGATTTCTGAAAATAACTAAAAGTGATTCAGAGCCACATCTGGAGAAGATGATTGGAATTGCGCAGGGAAATTCCAGTTCCATCAAAAAATGAGAGATGACTACAAAATAATATCTGTATTATTTTGATCTGATCTGATCTGTAAACTTTTCTGAGGCAATTCCAAGAGAAGAGTTCTGAAAGTATTTTGAGCAATTGAAGCTTTATCTGAAAATATTTGTAGATGCCCCAACTTGACTACTATAAAGGATCATCTACAATTTTAAATTCTGGTGTGAATATTTGGGGGAAATAAACTACAAAACATTGCTTTCCAAAGATGCCTCATAATAATTCTCTTGGAATGCTGAACGAAAGCTGAACAGCCACAGGTCATATCTGGCCAGCATTTTGGTTTTCTTATTTGCAGAGTATTTCATTTTAAATTTTGAATTTTTTAATTAGGAGATTTAAATATTGTTTTTTAAAAATTAATTTCTGGGCTGGAGCCGTGGCTCAGCGGTTTCAGCGCTTGCCTGGCAAGCACGGGGACCCGGGTTCAAACCCCACCACGTACACAACTTGGAGCAACTAAGGCCACGTGAAAACCTAAATAAAGTTGCTTCTCTCTTTCTCTGTCTCTCTCACTGCCCCTCTCTCTTAAAAAAAATTAATTTCTGACTTAAGTTGAAAATTAAGCAGAACTGTGCCATTGTTTACCAGGCCCACCCTGGAGCTCAGACTGCCTGAGTCTGAGTCCCACTTTCCATGTGTTTGGCCATCTGTGGTCAAGTTATTTAAACTCTGGGTATCCCAGGACCCAAAAGTAACTCCAATTATTTTCTTCATTTGAAAAATAGAGATGACACAGGAGGTCAAAATATAAAATGGAGGAGAGGCAGCCTATTCAACAAATGGTGCTGGACGAACTGGACAGCCATTTACAGGAAGTTGAAATTAGATCCTATCTCTCACCTTGCACAAAATCAAATTGAAATTGATCAAGGAACTAGGAATTAAACCAGCTACCATACAACTGCTAGAAGAAAAATTAGGTCCAACACTCCAACATGTGGGAGTTGGCAAAGACTTTCTCAACAGGACTCCCAAAGCAAAAGAATTAAAGTCAAGAATTAATGAGTGGGATGCCATTAAACTAAAAAGCTTTAGCTCAGCCAAGGAATTGGTCAAAACTGCCAAGAAAGAATCCACAGAATGGGTCATAATCATGGCCTGTGATTCCTCTGATATTAGGGGACTAATATCCAAGATATACAAAGTACTTAAGAAACTTAATGTCAAAAAACACAAATAATCCAATCAATAAATGGGCCAGAGAGCTAAACGGAAACTTCTCAACAGAGGAAATCGAGCAAGCCAATGAATACATGAGAAAGTGTTCAAAACCATTAATCAGAGAAATGCAAATCAAAACTACATTAAGATTTCAGCTCACTCCAGTCAGATTGGCAAAGATGAAGAATATAAACAATAATAGATTCTGCAGGGGATGGTGGGAGATAGGAACACTAGTAGACTACTGGTGGAGCTGCAGACTGGTACAGCTACTCTGGAAAGCAGTGTGGAGACTCCTCAAAAAATTAGGATTGGATCTACCATACAACCCAGCTATCCCTCTTCTGGGTATTTGCCCAGAGGAGTTAGAATCAGCACATTACAGTGACACAGCAAAATCAATGTTCATAGCAGCTCAATTTACAATAACTAAGTTATGGAATCAACCCAGATGCCCCTCACTGGATGAATGGATATATATATTATAATGGAGTTCTACTCAGCTATTAGAAATAATGATATCATGGCCTTTGTGGGTAAATGGATGGCAATGGATGAAATTATGCTGAGTGTAATTAGCTAAATCCAGAGATTCAAGGGTCAAATGTTTTCCCTCATTTGTGGAGGCTGGAGCAAAACCTAGGCTTGGGTGAAAGGTAGTTAAGTCCTTATAGTAAACCAACGAAAGGTGTAGCAGCACATAATCTAGGGGAACCATAGATATGTAGGAAGGAGGGGTATAGACATGGGGGAGGGGAAAGGGAGGATAGGGAGGGATGTAGAGAGACAATAAACAATTTAGCATATTCTTTATGCCTCTTAGAATTAGAAGCCAAATAATACTTATGCAACCTTTTAATCCTGGAAAATTCACAATTATATATATTATATATAATTATATATTATTATATATAATTTATAGCTATTATAGGGGGAATATAGAAGAATTAAGAGACTGGGGTATGGGTAATGTGGGGGTGACTGGTTGGGATAAAATGCATATCATATTGTTACTTTTTAAGTGTTTATGTCTATACAACAACTCAACTCCTTAATAAAAAAAAAGAAAGAAAGAAAAATAGGGATGATAATAGTACCTCCCACATGAGGGTAATTGTGAGCTTAAAATGAAATGTCTATTTGCCCAAAGCATGGTAAATATAAGCCATTATCTGGAAGGATCACACTTTCCTTTCTGTCAGAATCAGTTTGTGAGGGTTCCTATCTGGTCCACTTGACCTATTTGGAATTATATTATCTGCCTGGGCCCTGAGGAGCAGTTGCATCTCCTGCCTTAGAATCATGATTGGATCAAAGGCCACAATTAAAGAAAAGGAAAGCTGGTGTGATGACTCACACCTGTAGTCCCAGTGATTTGGAGGCAGAAAAGAGGACTATTAAGTTCAAGGCCAGCCTCAGCAACTTGGTGAGAAACCCGCCCCACCCTGTCCCATCTCAAAATAAAAAAATTAAAGTCTGGGGAATGTAACTCAGTGGGTAAGTGCCCCTGGGTTCAATCCCCAGTGGGGAGGTAGGGGCGGGAAGAATTTCCTCTCAATCACAAAGCTAGTTAACTGCCTCCCATGCACCTGCTTTCCAGTGCCATCTGCAGGGCACCTTGCGCCTGTAATCTTGGCCCACAGGAGAGGGTCTGTCCTATGACCTCAGTGAATCGGCATAGTCAAAAAGTCACTCCCAAGGCACACAGAGTCACAGAGCTAATGCAGTTTCCTTCTTTCATCTCCAGTGTTCTTCCTGGCCCCTGCCACCCTGGACAGCAGGAATAACTTAGACTGACCAGAGGGGGGAAAATTATATATATATATATATTCAGAATTTTAATCTATTGCAAATTAATTGAACTCTAGCAGGCCTGGCTTTGGCAGTTCCGTCAGACTGACCTCCTCTCTGATTTTCTCTGCTCTCCATTCTTCTTGCACTAGTGTCTAACTTCAGGAAAGACACATTGTTTTTGTTCCCCCCATATCTTTTTATTGCTGCGTTGTAGTTGTACGTAAGGATGGGATCTGCTGTTACACGTTCACACATGCACTCAGTTTAATGATATAATTTGACCAATATCACTCCTCAGTACTTCCTCCTCCCTGGCCATCCCCACCCCTTAGTCCCTTTCCTCTACTGATCCCCTTTAATATTTAGGAGATCCACTCCCATCTTTATTTTCCTTTTTCCTCTCTAGTTTCTGCATATGAGAGAAAAACATATTGACCCTTGACCTTCCAAGTTTGACTTACTTGCTTAACAGGATGGTCCCTAATTCCATCCATTTTCCTATAAATGCCATAATTTCATTTTTCTTTATGGCTGAATAAAATTTCATTGTTTATTTATATGCCACATCTTCTTCATCCATTCATCTGTTGATGGACACCTAGGCTGCTTCCATTGTGCTGCTGTGAACTGTGCTGCCATAAACTTTGGTAAGCCTGTATAACTGTAGTACGATGACTTTTCTAAGGTAAAGGCTAAGGAGTGATCTGGCTGGGTCACATGCTGGTCCCATGCCTAGTCTTTTGAGGACCCTCCATACTGATTTCCATAGTGTCTGTACTAATTCATAGTCCCAACAACACTGTAAAATTGTTCCTTTTTGTCCACCTTCTCTCCAGCTTTTATTATTATTTGTATTTTGAATGACCACCGTTCTGACTGGTCAGACTGTTTTTTAAAGGCTTTGAGGGGAAGGTGTCCTCAGTGGGCTTGGCAGGCTGTGTCTCTGGATTGCCCAGGGGCCTCTCATCTTCTTGTCATTGTGTGGCTGAATCAGCTGTAACTTGCCCTGTCTTTGTCAAGGTCTGTAACTTTCCTTGACTGAACTGCTGGGTCACTGTGGGATTTTCTGGGTCTGAGCCACACCACCATGCAGGCAAGAGCAGCTGAGGACAGCTCACTTCTGACCCTCTACCCCGCTGGCCATGGGCACTGCTGAATCTTCTCCCAGGGTCCTCACTGGGGCCTCAGCGTGTCCCTGGCCTCCTCTAACCCACATCCCCACCTCTGTATCCAGGAAAGCCATGTCGCTCCTCTCCTGCTTCCTCTCTTACCACATCCCCAAAGACCTCAAGACCTCAAAGGGCAGGTTCCCAGCCTTTCTCTCTCAATATTTCACATCCTCCGCTTCTTAACAGCAAGCGCTGTGACTCAGGCACCAGGACAGGAAAGGAAGGGGTCTCCCCAATTCAATGGCAGAAACTGTCTGAACTGAGCCCTCAGGGACAGGCTCTGGACCTTGTGAGGAGAGGTGACTGGATTTATGCTGGCTTCACTCAAGCTTCATTCCAGCAAATAATGGCTTTGTCACTGCTGACTCCCAACTGTCACCTGGGCTGGAACCAGAGAGTCCCCAGACAGCAGGACACCACTGAGCTCAGGGTTCTTTGTCTTCCCTTGCAAGGGTTTCTTTAATCCAACACTTCCAGAAACAGATTCACAGAACGGAATGAGTCAAGATAGTGTGGAGTGTTAATATTTCAACTGTGACATCCTCCATTTAGTTGCTTAGAAAATAAGGAGGTACCAGCTTTCACTTATGTAAGATGAAGTCAGATCAAGCAGAAATTTGAAACTCTGGGGATGCAAATATTCTTAACGCCTTTGAGGGGGAAAACAGGGCAAGAAATCTGCATCACTGGTTCCCATACCGGACCAGTTACTCATGAGAGAAACAAAAGCTTACACTCGTGTGATTTTATGTATCTTCAAATAAAAAGGTCAATAAAAACCAAGACGCTCTGACCAAAACCAACAACGAAAACAAGCAAACAAACAAAAAACACAACGTTCCAGGAAGGAAATTCGGATACTACAAAATGTCATGCAGTTTGTAATTGCCCTTCTCACCAGGGAATTCAGGCTTAATACTGGAATTCAGGATCTTGAGCAGAAAAACACGTTGCAGAGAGGACTCTTCTCATTTGGGTCTAGAATGTTCCCCAAAGGCCCATATCTTAGGGGCTGAAGCAAGGCTCAGCAGTTACAGTGTTTGCCTGGCATGCATGAGGACCCAGGTTCAAACCTCAGCACCACGTATGCAACGAAGTATTGGAGGCAACAAAAGCCACATGAAAAACTAAATAAAATTGATTCTCTCTTTCTTTCTCATTGTCCCTCCCTCTTAAAAACAAAACACACACACAAAAAAAACCCCCCCCCCACCAGTCCCATGTATTAAAGGTGTGGTCCCCAGCCTATGGTGCTACTGGGAAGTGGCAGAACCTTTAAGAGACAGGGCCTAGTGAAAGTTCTTAGGTCACTGGGCCTTGCCCTTGAAGCAGGTTTTGGGACCCCAGCCCCTTCCTTGTGCTGGCTTTCACCCCTGGTTGCCCAGATGTGAGCAGCTCCTCCCACCCCATGCTCCCTGCCACGGTGTGCTGCCTCACCACAAGCTCAGAAGCAATTGGGGGAGGCCACCGTGGACTGAAATGTCCAAAACTGTCAGCCCAAACAAGCTTTCCTCTTATTAGTTGATTTTCTCAGGTATTGTTACAGTAATAGAGAGCTGACTAGCACAGGCGCCCTGCGTGTCCATGAACGCACTGTCCCACCCAAGGCCTTCTGAGGCCAGCAGCTTCTATGGGGCCTGCAGCCCATCCCCTCGAGGCTGGAGGAAGGGCATTCTGTGCAAAGCTGCCAAAGCAAAGGCTTTCTGCGTAGATGAGTTTCTAACCACAATCAGTGGGGGATAAAACTGTATTTTCTTTGGGTAGGAAGAACATTCTTCCAGTGCATTAAAAAATTATATCCTGTACCAGTACTGAGCGGGTAGGCAAGAGCCGTTTGTCAAGGTGCTAATTAGCCTCTAGGAGTTGTGTGCTTAGAAGCTAAAAGAATGGCCTTTTGGGGGCTGGAGCCGTGGCTCAGCGGTTATGGTGCTTGCCCAGCATGCACAAGTACACGGGTTCAAACCCCAGCACCACGTGCACAAAGAAGTCTCAGAGCAACGAAAGACATGTGAAAACCTAAATAAAAAATTGATTCTCTCTCTCTCTCTCTCTGTTCCTCTCTCTTTAAAACAAACAAAATCTTAAAAAGTAAATAAATAAAATAAAAATAAAAGAATGGCCTCTGGAGCCGGTTTACCTCTCTTCAAATCTTGCTTCTTAGTATCGGTGTGACGGCAGGGTAATTGCTTAACCAGTCTCTGCCTCTCATTTTTTCACTCTGTGGAATGAACACAAGGTCCCTCTTTCTGTACAGGAGACTAATAATATCCTAATATCTACTTCACAGTGTTATAGTGAGAACTAAGATTAAACTATTGCCTGCAAAAAGCTCAGCACAGGGCCCAGCTCACAAAAAACACTCAGCAGACCTTATCTGTAATATTTGGGGATCAAAAATTTCCTCTCCGTTGTTTGTGATCCAGGAAGTGCCCTCTATGAATCTCCGGAGAAGGGACGGGCCATAGGGTATTTGTTAACTACTGAGCCTTCATCAAAGCCCTTGCCCCATAAAGGCTTTTTCAAAACTGTTCTCTCCTGGTCTTCGAGATTCCTGGTCACCGTGGGATTCCACTGTGATCACCTGGGGTCCATCACACACCACATCTACTGCTGTGCATCGTGCCCACGGGCCTGATTCCTGGACTGTATTAGGTTCATACAGTCGCAGGATGACCTGTTGCTGCCTCAGAGAACAAGCATGAACAGTGTTTATACAGTGATTCAAAAATTTACAACTTCAGTAAAATGGACAATTTCATAAGCTATCATGTGAATGTACTCTTTTATGGAAGTAGAATACATATATCCAAAAAGGCATAAATCTTAATGTCAGGCCCATGAATTATCACAAAGTGAAGAAACCCCTCACCCTAGGGCTACACACCTCACATAATTATCAGCACCTTAGAAATCCACCCTTCACCCATGCACTCTCCTCACCCAGACACCCTCTCTCTGCCTGAGGGATCTCTGTCCTGATTTCAAATACTAAAAATAGTTTTCCTGTTTCAAACAGTATATAAATGGAATCACAGAGAATGAATCATGCCTGATTTCTGTCATGTGATATTGTGATAATCATCTATGCTGCTGCACGTAGGGATAGTTAGCACTGAATAATGCATTTCAACGTCATTTGGAGCTCTTATGTAAACATTTCTGATGACTGTATAGACCTGGAGGGAAATGATGAGTCACAGGATATGTATATATTTAACTATAGTGTGAATACTGATCAATTCTCCATAGCATTTCTACCAAAGTACACTCCTGCCAGCTTTGCCAAGGAGTTCCTGTTGCTCCATATCCTCAACAAAACTGGGCACTGCCAGTCATTTTACTTTTAAATTGTAACAATCTTATGGTTACAATAGATGTGTCTTGCTGGGGATCTCATTTGAATTTCTCAGATGACTGGAAAATTATATGAAATAATTTTTCTATATTTATCTACTGAGATTACTGTATGATTTTTTCCTTTATTTTGTAAATACAAATGGATTACATTCCTTTTCAAAAGTTAAATCAAATTTTCATTCCGGAAAACTTATTTTTTTTGCTCAATTTGATCTATAATATTTTACCTAAGATATTTGCATCTGTATTCATGAAACTGGCCCACAATATTATTTATGGTAAAGTTCTTATAATGTCATACACTGATATTATTTTTTAAAACATTTCAAAATGTTAGTGTTATCTCTTCCATAAATGTTTAGAAGAACTTATGGGTGAGAGCATCTTGCTTAATTTTGTTTTGTAGAAGGCTTTTCTGTTTGCCTCTTATTAAGCAGAACATACCAGAAAAAAATGCACACAAATTTATAAAGTATGATAACATTTTCACAAACTAAATATAGTCATGTTCCCAGCACCCAGACTGAGAAAAGGTTATCAGCACCCTACACGGTCACTTCTTCTAGTCATTACTTCCTAGAAAAAAAGGTGAGCACGGTCCTGACTTCGAAGATCGTGGTTTAGTTCTGGTGGTTTTGCACATTACTGGAAATCTGTGGAGACTTGCTTTTTCTGGTCCCATACCTTGTTAGTTTTGGTATTGTTTTGCATATACTTGAACAATGCTTCTCTTTAGCTGCTATTGAAAACAGTGAGCTACGTAGGTCAATTAGGTCTAGTTTTATAATTGTGTTGTTCCAATACTGAATCCCTCAATGCCTATTCGTCCCCTAACCGTTCTATCACATATTGAGAGAGATGCACTCAGGTTTTCCTCTGAGATAGTGGAATCATCTATTTTTCTTTTGCTTCTATCACATTTTGCTTCTTTTCTTCTGAAGCCTTGCCATTAGATGCTTAACATTTAGAATTGTTACCTTTTCTGTATGGATTGAACATCTTACTATTATGAAATTTTCATTATCTTTAATAATGTCAGTTACATTTAGTATTGTCCATTGCCTTAAAATCTGCTGATATTAGAACTGCTTCATAAACTTTTCCTTTGATAATATTAGCAATGATCTATCTTTATTTGGCCTTTTATTTCACTATTTTAGTTTTTAAGATTTGCCTCTTGTAGACAGCATATAGTTAGGTGGCATTCTGAAAATCTTTGTCATTTAAAGAGAGTAACTCATCCATTTGTGACTAATGTAATTAGTGGCATATTTGGGCTTAAAGCTGTTGCCTTCCTCTTTGCATTCTACTTGTGTTCTTGGTCCTTTTCATCTCCTTGCCTGTCCTCATTGGATGATTTTATTACTCCACTCCATCCCCCCTATAAACATGTCAAATAGCCCTGCCATTTATATCTATCATTTACTTCAGTCCAAAGAATTTTAGTAGATCTTTCGCTGCAAAAGTGCCAAGGATATTTTTTTTCTTGATTTTTTCATTGTCTGAAATCATCTATTTCAACCTTATTCATGAAGGATATTTTCACCAAAGAAATTTTGAACTGACAAGCTTATTTTTAGTGTTAGCATTGTAGGCACTGGTCCAATGTCTTCTGACCTTTATTGTGTTTGATGAAAAGCAATTGTTTTTCCTTATATATAATGTATTATTTTCACCCTGGTTGCTGGCTTCGATTTTCAGCAACTTGATCATGATGCCTAGACATAGTTTTATTCATATTTGTCTTGCTTTGGATTTTCTGAGTTTGTATTTGTAACTTACATGTATTTACTAAATCTGGAGGAATTCTAGCCCTTTCTTTCTTCCTTCCTTTCTTTTCTTTCTTTCCTTCTTTCTTTTTCTTTCTTTCCTTTCTTTCTTTTTCTCTCCCATCCCCTCCCCTTCTCTCATTCTTCCTATGCTTGTCTTCTGAAACTCCAATTACAAAAAATTTGGGTATTATCCCACAGAGTCCCGAGCTTATGTTTAATTTTCACTCCTATTTCCCCCTATTCTTCACGGTGATTCTTTTCCCTGTGAATTTATAATTTGGGAATTTGCACTTTTTAATCTCTAAAATTCCCATTTATAGCTACAATTTTTCCTGCAATTTCTTATTCATTCATTTATTCACTTATTATGAACACATTTGGTCAAAATAAGTAAAAGAGTAATAAACAAAGTTATGTTTTTAAGTTAGTGATACCTCCTTTGAAATTCTTTCCTACTGATTCTGACATTGGGATCGCCTGAGGATCAGTCTTCACTGAGAGTCTTATCTTTAGTGGTTGGGGAATATTTTCCTGGTTCTTCATAAGTTAAGTAAGTTCAGATTGTATCCTGGATATTGATGTGAAAAATTCTGTATTGGCTTAAATTTCTTTGACCAATTTTCTTGGAGTCAAATGGTAAACCCCATCTGTTGTCTATTGAGTGGCAACTCAAAATTCACTCTCATTTTTTTTTTTTTTTAAGAGAGACAGACAGAGAAGAAGAGAGAGAGAATCAATTTTATTTAGTTTTTCATGTGGCTTTCATTGCTCCAAAACTTCGTTGTGTAAGTGGTGCTGGGGTTTTAACTTGCGTATTCGTGCATGCCAGGCAAGTGACATAACCTCTGAGCCACCACTCCAGATTTATCTTTAGCTGGGTCACTTGTAACCTGTCCTGCACAAGCATAGTTCTTGGATCGCTGAAGATTTGGGCAGAATTTATACTCAGAATTTGAGGCTTTCTGGGATTCTCTCCCTTACTTCTTCTAGAGGCTGTGATTCCCTAAAATCGGTTCTCTGACTCTTTGAAATACTGTTGCTATGGTTTGGATGAAAAATGTCCCCCAAAATATCGTGTGAGACAATCCAGGACGACTGAGGTGAAATGATTGGATTATAAAAGCCTTAACCTGATCAGTGAGTTAAATCCCCTGTTAGGGCTTAACTGGCAACTGTAGGCCGGGGTGTGGCTGGAGGAGGTGGGTCACTGGGTCGGGCCTGTGGGGTATGTATTTTGTATCTGGTGTGGAGTTTCTGCTTCCTGGCAATGCCTTGACCTGTTTCCCTCTGCCACACTTTCCGCCATGATGTTCTGCCTCACCTTGAGCCCTGAGGTATGGAGCCGCCACCTATGAAACCATGAGCCCCAATTTAACTTTTCCTCCTGAAATTGTTCTTTTAGTCGCAGTTGTGAAGTTTCTAAATTTCAGTTATCTGGGCTAAAAACTGTAAAAGTGGAGACTTATCTTGTGCCACACTCTTGATTGCCCACTTTCCTCCAGACTGTGGCTGGTTTGCTTACTCTCTCGAGTCTTTAGCTGGTTGTTTGTAGTTTGTCTACAGTCTGCAATTGCTACCTATGAGTATGGTTCCTTTCTGATAATGTCTCTTTTCTTTCCAGTAATTTTATTTGTATGTGCCTAAGTTTGGTTTATTTTAAATATACTTAGAGCTCTGTAGCAATCCTAAATTGGTACAGTTTTATCAGTTTTAAAAAATTGTTGGACATTCTCTCTTCAAATATTGCTTCTGCCACTTTCTCCTTTCTCTTTTCTCAGGACTTCAGTTGTGCAAATTCCAGACCTTTACACTGTTTCATAAATTTCTTGCCTCTCTTATTTTCTACCTTTTTTCCTTCTGTCCCTCTGCTTCGGTATAGTATTTTTCTGACTTATTTTTTCTCATTAATTCCATGTTATGTCTAATCTTCTAATTGCATATATTGATATTTTTTCCATTTTTAAAAATAGTTTCCATTTCTCTTATAAATTTTTCTACATATTAAGTTTTCATGATTTAAACTCCATATCAGATGATGATATACGAGTCTCCTATGAATCTTTTTTCCTATCAATTTTTCTCTTTTTAACATAGTTCTTTTCCTTTTTGTAGACCTGGTTAACTTTTTATTGATCACCAGAATTGTGTATAAGAAAATGTAGATATAAAGTTCTGGATAATACCTTTTTTTAACTAGTGAAAGGATATTTAATGCTTCAATATTTTATAGATATACATCCAAACATAAACAAAAACTGACTCCAAAAGGCAGGTCAAAAAGTCAGGAAAATTGGTTCTGGACCTGGAGCTTTGGAGATTAAAGCAAAGCTGTCTCAGCAGTGTTCAAGGAAAAATGGTAATCTACCCTACATCTTCACATTATAGATTTTGCATCCCCCTACCACCATCTGACGGATTGACTATATCTTAGTTCAAATTCCTGAGAGTCTAAAAGTTCCAGTCAATCCTATGTTCGATGCTGCTTGACTTACGTATCACTCATGGGTGATATATTTTTCCAGAAAGAACTTACTTCCAGTTCTGGTAAGCAGTTAGGCTACGGATGACCACCTTAATCCCATCAGGGACTGAACTAATTTGGAAGTGAGTTTTGGTCCTGTGAGTACCGGTCCATTTCTAGTTCATCCTTACACTTACCTCCCCCGAGTTTTTCAGGGTCCTCACCATAAGTCTGGGAGTTTACCAAATCTTAATCTCTCTAGAGGACTCTGAACTCTAGCTTCTGTCAGGTCACCCCAGTGAGACTTTCACTTTCAGAATTAACAGCTGTCTATAGGAGAAACAGTGGCCTCAAATGCTGGGCTCATCTCTTTTAGTATCTTTCTTTTTCAGATCTTTGCCCCACAAATCTTTACTTCCTTGGTAACTTTTCAAATCCCTCAAACATATTTGAAAAAATATTTTGCCCAAATTTTCCAGTTACTCTTAGCAGGAGGTTGACTAAGACAACTTAGTCATTTTGGAAAGCAAAAGTGTGTAATCCGTGTATTTCCAAAGAATGTTATCAATTTTAGAATAAGAACTGTTATTTCCTAGGCCTTTGGTCTCTCTATGCTATGGAAGATCTTATAGTTAACTTTCATATTAACTGTCATCCTTAATGGTTTTTAAGAGCTTTCTGGAAACATAGGTCAATGGGGCACATTTTCTACTTTTGTCATAAGGTGAGACTCCAAGTTCAGCCTGAGTAACTCATGGGTGTGATGGACAGTCTAGTGCAATAACATACTTCCTCCATACTAACCATTGCTTTTGTCTTTGATGAGGGCTATGATTATTTCCACTCTGCCTGGTATACGCGTAATGACCAGGTAATCCCATTAAGCTAAAATGGGACACTTTGGGCAAATTGAAAAGTTTTGAGTTGATCCTGTCCACTGCCTTGATGTGGGTAAGATTTACATGAGAAGAAACTCTCATCCCTTCTGCTGTTTTCTTATGTGCCCAACTCTATAGCTTCTGTCACGTCACCCCAGTGAGACTTTCACTTTCAGAATTAACAGCTGTCTATAGGAGAAACAGTGACCTCAAATGCTGGGCTCATCTCTTTTAGTATCTTTTTCAGATCTTTGCCCCACAATGCATTCAGGCTGTTCTCCCATCATCATAGTAACCAAGATGGTGGCTGAGTTTCATATGGAGTCTCCGGTTCTCAACTCAGGTGGTCTTTGAGATTACTCACTGATTCGGTTAACTTTTCACTGCTGTGAAGAAACTAAATGACAAGAACAATTCAAAGGAAAAGTTTAGCTTGGCTCACAGTATCATAGTCTCAATCCGTAGGTGGCTGACTCCACTGCTCTGGGCTCAAAGTGAGGCAGAACATGGTGAGAGAAGGGTGTGGCGGAGGGAGGCTGCCACATGAAACAATGCTGAGTCTCCTCAGGACCAGTGCTTAGCACTCCTTTTCGCTTCTAGACCTACAATAGACTCAGGTCCCAGAAGCCTCCCCTAAAAGTGAGGTACAAAATATGACCCATGAGGATGTGAGCTTCACTCCAAAAAAAACTACTAGAATTTAATTTATACAGAAGAAATCAAGAATCATGTGTGGGAATGAATGTTAAGGGTGTGGGTTAACGGTGAAAGAAACAAAGTTAGATCAGGCTGAATTTGTCACAGTTTCCCTAAACAGAACTCTGCATTTGATGTTGGGGCTCTGGGAGTAAGAAATGGCTTGAAAAATTTGTTTGGTTGACAGTCTGTAACACAGACCAAAAGGTGGCACATGGTGATTAAATTGGAAGTGCCCTACCTGTCTTGATTTAATGGAGGGAATGGGATTCAAAGGCTTTGGGAAATTGGAAAGTTAGAACGGGTTTATCATTTAAGACATACTTACCCACAGAGGGTGTTATGGTTTGGATATGAAAGGCTTAAGCAGGAACACTGAGAGGTAAAATGATTAGATTAAGAGAACTGTAACTGAATCGGTACATCCTAGATGGAATGGGCTAAGTGGGTGTTAACTATAGGCAGGTTGGGTGTGGCTGGAGGAAATGGGTCACTGGGTACATACCACAGAAGGGTGTATCTTCCCTGTACAACACCTTTTCACGATGATGTTCTGCTTCCTTAGGCCCAATGTGACAGAATTGGCTGAACATGGATAGAACCTCTGAGATCATGAACCCAAATAAAGTTTTCCCAATATGACAGAATTGACTGAATATGGATTGAACCTCTGAGATCATAAGCCCAAATAAAGTTTTCCTCTTCTAAGCTGTTCTTGTCGGGTATTTTGGTCACAGTGATGAATAGCTGACTAACACAAAGGGTCTAGAAGACATGCCTTTCACCAACACTGTGAGTATTAAGTTTGTGAGGGGAGTCCCAATATCACTGAAGAGCTCTGTGATTGTTCTTCTCTGTATTTCAGATCTTACATGGGAAATTGCAGCCAGTGAATTGGAAAACCTAAATGCAATGGGGGTAACTGGATCCCAAGGTGGCAGAGGCCACCCAAGATGTGGTCACCATAGTGGCCCACAGAGTTGGAACAACAATAAGAATAGTCTGACTTTTGTTGACCTCAGGAATTGGCCAGTGATCATGGCATACCTAGAAATAAAACAGGAAACCTGATAAATTCTTAATCAAGTGGATAGGATGACCTGTTCTGTGGATACTAGGCAGCCTTTCCCTAGTCACCCTGTTCTTCCCTATTGTCTCATGAATAAAGTGGCCATGGCAAATGAGATGGTGGTTATGCATGGGCTCAGCAAACAAGGCTGACCTGGTGATGGCTGAGCAGTGCCCAGTTTGCCAGCAACAAGGCCAACACTGAGCCCCTGATAGGGAATCATTCCTTGGGGGTGATAATCCAGTGATCTGGTGGCAGGTTGATTACACTGGGCTGCTTCCATTATGGATGGAGCAATATCTTGTCCTTATTGGAATAGATTCTCTGGATATGGATTTGTCTTCCCTGCATGCAATGCTTCTACCAAAACTACCATCTTGGATTTACAGAGTGCCGTGCTTCATGGTATTCTACTCCGCATTGCTTTGGATCCAGAAACTCACTTCACAGCGAAAGAAGTGCAGCAATGGGCCCAAGCTCATGAATTTACTGCTTGAACCATGTTCCCTGTCATTCTGAAGTACCTGGTTCAATAGAATTGTGGAATGAACTTTTTGAAAACTCAGGTGGAAACACTTTGAAGAGCTGGGGAAAGGTTCTCGAGGGCTGTCCATGCTCTGAATCAGCATGTAAAACAGTGTTGTTTCTCTGACAGTTAGGACTCATGGGTCCAGGAATCAAGGAGTGGAGATGGAGTGGCACCACTATTATCTTAGTGACTCACTCGCATAACATTTGCCTCCAGTTTCTATGACCTTTGCTCTGCTTGCCTAGAGGTCTTAGTGCTAAAAGGAGGAATGCTGCCACCAGGAGACAGAACAATGATTCCTTCAAGCTGCCAAGTTTAGACAGTCATTGGCCACTTGGGCCTCCTCGTGCCCCTGAAATGAGGGGCAAAGAAAGAAGTTACAGTTAGACCAAGGGGAACTCCTCCACAATGGTAAGGAAGAGAGTGGAATACAGCAGATCCTTCAGGTGCTTCTCCATGATCATGCCCTGTGACGAAGGTCAATAGGAAGGTTCAACAGCTCAATACAGGCAAGACTCATGGTCAAGATGCTTAGGAATGAAGGCTTGCTCAGCCTACCAGGTAAACAAACATGGCTAGCTGAGGTGCTTGCTGAAGGCAAAGGGAACGAAGACAGGGTGGCAGAAGGTAATCACACACACCAGCTACAACCGTACGACCAGTTACAGAAACGAGATTGTGATTTACATGAGTATTTCACAGATGTGTGTACAAGTTTTAGTCAGTTAAGGCTGCTATAGATTCTTATACAACAGAAATTTAGGGGCTGGAGTGGTGGTTTGGCGGTTACAGTGCTTGCCCCGGACGTGCGGGTGCGCGAGTTCAAACCCAGCACCACACAATGGAGTCTCGAGAAGCAAAAGCCACATGAAAAACTAAATAAAAATTGCTTCTCTCTCTGTTCCTCTCTCTTAAAAAAAAAACACAACAATTTATTTCTCTCAGTTCTGGAGGTGAGAAGTCCAAGATAAGATGCCAGCATGGCTGGATTCTGATGAGAGCCCTTTTCCAGACTGCCCACTGTTGACCTTTTTATTGTATCCTCTGGTAAGCTCTCTGAGGTCCCCTTTATAAAGGCACTAATCCCATTCATTCGGCCCCCACCCTCATTACCTAGTTACTTTCCAAAGGCCCCACCTCCTAATACCATCACACTGCGGGCTGATTTCAACATGTAACTTTCGGGAAGGTCATAAGCATTCAGTTCATCACTTTACCCTGTGATTTCCTTCTTAAATATATTAAATTTATATCAGAAAATTTAAGTACTGTTCATGTTATATCATAGTCTATGACTTACAGCATATCAAGAAGAGTAAACATCAAATACTTTCTCTTCCTTCTGAAGGAGTGTAAGCAGGATAGTTGTATCATGTTAAGTGGAACAATGGCCTCGTTACTGTCCTTACTCGGAGTCTGTGGTTTAAGATGTGTGTGGACTTGTGATGACTAATTTCATGTGTCAGCTTGACTGGGTCATAGTATCGCCATTTGGACAAATGTTCTGGGTGTGTCTGTTTTGGATTGAGATGAACCATTGAATTGGCAGACAGGAAAGTAGACTGTACCCCCTAATGTGAGTGGGCCTCATCAATGCACTGAAGACCTGAGCAGAACAAAAATGCCGAGAGGGGCAACTCTTCTTGCCTGACTGCATGGACTAGAACATCAGTCTTTCTTGGCCCTCAAACTCATACCAGAACCTCAGCTCTTCTTAGGGCTTTGCTGGCTTTTGGACTGGAACTTACACCATCAGTTTCCCCACCTTTCATGCCCTTGGATTCCTGTTCAAACTATACATTGGCTCCCCAGCTTGCGGATAGCTGGGCTCGGGACGTCTCAGCCTCTGCAACTGCATGAACCAATCCCTTAATAAATCTACACACACACGCTATGGGTTGTTCTCTGGAGAATCCTCACACAGCCGTACTTCCCCCATTGGGTCCTTTAAATACTCTAAAGTGTCACTAACAGTGTTCACTCACTCACAGGGCTCCTCCATGAGTCTGAACATCAGGGTGGGGTCCCTGGACCCCAACACCATTCCTGGCACATAGACATTATTCAATGATTAACTGTGTACCTGACCAACAATCTGTCCCTCCAGCACCCAGGTCCTGCTTTTCTGCCGTATGGGTATCTGGCTGTCGTGACTTCTGTGCTGGTGACAGCTTTGGCTGGACTGTGCTGGGGGCTCTTTTGTGCAATGCTTTCTTTCTTTTTTCCTTTTTTTAAAGAGAGGGACAGTGAGAGAATCAATTTTTAATTTTTCATGTGGTTTTCATTGCTCTGACACTTCGCTATTTGCATGCTGGGGTTCGAACTCAGGTCCCTGCCATGCCAGGAAAGCACCGTTAACTGCTAAGCCACTACTCCAGCCCCATCCATGTGCTTTCTGTTTAATCTTCCCAGGTCAGCAATGAGGATGTGTGCAAGCTCTGGTAGGGTAGGGCCTAGTGGAGCCATGGCAGCTGGAAGGACGTCAAGGCTGGGGCCAGCCATTCTCATTTGCCCCTCAACATGGTCTTGGCCTGTGGCTTTGAACACTAAACAGAGCAGAACAGCTTAAGCACACAGGGCAGGGTGGGATGGAAGAAAGTGCACAGGGTTTAGGTAGAAGATGGAGGTCCCATTCATTTCTCTTTCAATTACCTAGTGCAAATTTGGGCAAGCCACTGAAACCCTGTCACCCATTTGGTTTTTGTTTTCATTTATTTAGTGAAAATTTTAAAAACTTACCTCCTGGGGTAGTTTTATGGCTCAAATGAAAGACTGTGCACAAAAACCACTTTGTAAACTGGGATGAAATTATGTCTCTCAAACTTGGATCCACCCATAAATAAGAGAAGATATCTAAAACTTGACAGGAAAGCATCTCATTAGTACTTTGAATTCTAAACATACACATGCACACACACACACACAGAGTTGTCTCTCAAGGAAGCGATTGTTGGAGAACAATCGCATTTTGATGACTAAATATGAATATAAAATCTCATTTATATTGAGATCTGTAGGACAACCTCTAGTTATAAAATTAAAGTTCCTGTTCAGAGTGTCACAAGAAGGGAGTAGCACCCACAAATTCTTAACTGCTGTCCTCTATAGAAACAGACGGCCATATCCTTGAGTCATATCCTTGGGTCCATATGGTGACCACAAATCTTGTAAAGCACATTCTATTTACTTATTTAATATGCAGGAAATATTTGTTAGAGAAAATGAATTTATTCAAACTATAAATGAATTCACTAATTCTGGGTTAAAGTACCACTCACAGCTTGACGTGCTTTACAAGTCAGAAAGCAAATAGTGCATATCTATTAGAATGACTAAAAACTTTTTAATGGAAAAAAATCAACAATGCTAAATGCTTATGAGGATATGAGGAGCCCCTAGAACTCTCTACACTGCTAAGAATGCCAGATGGCATAATGACTTCAGAAAACACTTTGGCAATTTCTTAAAAAGTTAAATATTCACTTACCATAAGGCCTGGTAATCCCACTAAATCCCACAATTGCCAAGAGAAATAAATACATATGTCTACAAAAGATATGAATATTTATGGCACCTTTATTCACAATTGCCCAGCGTTGGAAATGACCCAAATGTCCATCAACACTGTGACACATCCATTCAACGAAAACACAGCTCAACAATAAAAAGGAATGAACCAAGGATGCAAGGCTAAATCTCAAACACGTTAAAAGTGAATGAAAAAAAATAAAAAGCAATATACAGTAGGATTCCATTTATATAGCATTCTGGCAAAAGTATGTAAGATAGCAGGTGGATTTCCTGCTAAATGGCCCCAAGACATCCTTGAATGTCAAGCAGCTCAGAGCTTATGTGGCTCAGCTTTCCTAGTTGCTGGGGTAGAGACAGACCCCAGGTTTAAATATCAGCTTCCCAACTTTCTAGCTAAATGACTTTAAAGAAGTTAAACTCTTGGAAAAACAAACCAGTTTCTCCTACTATACACTCCTATCACTTCTGACATGAGATATATGGGAGTTTCCCCATCAACAAGCAAACAGTTCTACAGCAGTGAACACCACCAGCTAGGTGTCCTCTAATAGAAATTCTGACCATCTATAGGGAGTTAGAATCAAATCCCACAGGTTGGGGGCTCAGTCCCCCAAATTGTCCTTCTCTACACCCCAGTTTTAGATGGTCACAAAGCCTCAGGTGGTTTTACCTGTGCTTGTCACTGCTTGGATTGGCTATAAAATCAGGGTTTCTATGCCACCGTCCTTGGGTTCAATTAATTTGTTTTGAGCAGCTCTCAGAACTCAGGGAAAAACTTGTGCTTACAGTTGATTATAAAGGATGTTACACAGGCTGGAGAAGATGCGCAGGGGTGAGCTATGGCAGAGGGGGTGTGGAGCTCCCATGCCCTCTACTGGAACCATGCTCATCCTGGGTGCCTACCCAGCAGCCCTCTGAACTCTGTCCATTGGGGTTTTATGGAGATGACTGCTGATAGACTGCATTGAGAATCCAGCAAGGCCTATCTGTTCAGATTCTTCTCAGCCTCTGCAGCATTCCTCCCTCAGGTACAGGACAGGACTCCTCAGGAAGGAGGACATTTTATGACTATCAAGACCACGATAATTACAAGAATTTCTTTAAGCCAGCTCTAAGACAAAAAGGTGGGGAATTCAGTTGCTATAACTTACTTGCCTTGTTAAGAGAAATTCTAGACTGTATGGCTTTCCTTGGGGAGGAAGTTACAAACCAGGAACCACAGATGAAAACCAAGTGAAGACCAAAATAATGTGAAAGCTCTCAATTGCCTTTCAAAGGTGGCCCTAAACTTTCTAGTGACTTAGTTCATTGGTAATGAGAACAGCTACAGCTCTCTTTGTCCCAAGACTTTAGTGAATACTGGTTTGTAGTTTTACATATTCAAATTAAGGCAATTCTGAGATGTCACTACTGGAAAGTGTCAAAAGGGAAAAAACTAAGCCTCTTGAGCTTCCTTTCCCACACCATGATTCTTCACAGTCGGTTTTCCTCAAAACGATCTCAAAGGAATTTCTTTCAAAGTACTGAACTTCTGAGGAAGCAGAGATTTACATTTTAAAAGTTTTAATTCCATTTACTATTGTCAATTTTTGTTTTTCAGTTTCTAAATCTTGGCATGGACTATTTACAATGATTTCTTAGCAAGTATTTCTACACGTGAGCTGATTTTATTACTTCTAAGGTGACTGGAGAGAAGTGCTGGGAACAAATTCAGGCAGGCGAAAAGCCGTACATTATTTTGCTGAATGTGCCAAAAGCAGCAGACACGCTGTGTGTTGGATTACCCTCCGCCTACAAGCTCGGGTAAGCAAACAGCGCCAGAAAGCTTGATGTGTTATTCCCACATGGGGTAGATTTTTAATTTTTTCTTTCTGGTTTTAACAGTTCCAAGATAAGCCTTTTCTAAAGGAATCTTAAGAGCTTTTCTCTAATCTACATAAAAATTACTCTTCACAGGAGGGCTGGAAGATCCTAGTCCAACAAGTTTGAGTCTGATGTGACATGTTACTGCAACCATGGAAAGCCGATCCTGTTTTTGTGTAGGTGCAAATCTAGAAAGGCACAGTACAGGAAGCCAATTTCCCTCCTTCCTTCTATAGCCCTGGGGTGGATCCAATGATCTTCAGTTATTTTCCTATGGATAATGTTCTTTTTTTTCACTTTCCTTTCCATCCCGTTACTTTAAAGGGCTTAAAAAGTCAGTCCTTTAAAGCAACCTTTCTACATCTTTTTCCTTCACAGATGCTCCTCAGCTGGCCGGTCTCAAACAGGCATCAGGGATTGATTCTCGCCAGCCTCTGTTCCAACTGCACTGCTGCAAAACTTTCAATTCCTGTCGATTTCCACCTGGACTACTAACATTGTCCAGAGCAGCACACCTCTTGTTCCAGTTTCCCAGTACTGGATAACACAATGCCTGCTTTTCTATTTCTCGCACTCCAGGCTGAGACTGCTCTGTGCCAGGGCTTGTCATGTCCCCTCCTTGCCATTAGTTTGGGATTGAGTTTTTTACATTACCCCCTCACCATCCTCTCTATTTCTGGATATTTGGAAGAACAGAGATTTTCTTGGTTTGAACCTCAGCATTTGGTCTACATGACAAGTGGAAGAACATCTGTATCGCCAGTTTAAACGGTATGCAACTGGATTCTGCTTTTTAGCCAATCTTGTTCGCTACTTCTTCTCTCCTGCTTCCAAACTTCTAAAAATTCTTTTAAGTGTGCGTCAGTTCTTTCTAGATTTTCTCAGGCGCCGACAATTCTTGGCCCTGCCTGGGAACTGTTACTTGCTTCCTTCCAGGTACTTTTTCTGGCCATACAGTATGTGCCAGATCCTGCCCTCAGGAAGCTTACCTTCTAGCATAAGACATTTGTACTGTGGTAGCCAGACTGAAGCACACAGCTTAACGGCATGACAGCACTGGGCATGGTAGAAATGGTCATTTCTGTATCATTCATGGCCCACAGCAAGCACACAATGTTTAGAAACATGTAACACATGGTAGTGAATTTTCTAAAATCACTATTAGTCTGAGAAGTATTTACTTATTTTTGGCATGGGGACTGAGTGCATGACTCTGAACATGCTAGGTGAGTGTTCTACCACTGAGCTACATCCCTAGCCCATTTATTCTACAAAACATTTAATATATTGTATGTGAAAGTGTTTGGATTAAAAGAGACTACAGAAGCATGACAACTAAATGCAATACTTTTATCCTTGGATAGGAAATAAAATAGCTATCAAGGCCATTACTGGAACAAATGGGGAATTTTAATCTAGACCGTACATCAAATATTATCAGTGTTAAACTTCTTGGATGTGATTATTTTACCATGGGAACAGAATGTTTTATTTCAAAATATCAGGTACAACATACCATAATGTAATTTGCTCTCAAATAATTCAGACAGAAGTATATCTATAGAGAAAGAAGTACACAAACACACACCCTTCAAGAGTAGGGCTGGAAATGTGGTAAAATGCTAAAATTGAAGTGATAGGTACACAGGTATTCATTATATAATTCTTGCATTTTTTTCCTATAGCTTTCAAATTTTTCAATAGAAAAAGTCAAGAAAAAAAGATAAAAAATACGTTAGTCTTTGAATAGAAAGCTAGAGAATGACTCACAAATGAGTTCTGAAACCAAACACAAATACTTCTTTATTTATGGGATATCATTTTACATCAATTCCATTAAAACCTAAAACCAGTTTGCTGTACTCAAGTTAGGTGGCATAACAGTATTGTGGTTAAGCTGGGAGTCACAGGACTTGCACACTTTTATGAATGTAATGCAAATACTGACAGGAAGCATTCACAGTTACAGGCTGGCTGCTGTTCATTTAACAGTAACCCCCAATAGAAATTATTTTATGAAAAAAAGCAACCCACATTTTGGTCTCATTTACAGATACCCAACATTTTAGTTGGTCAATGAATTCTATACATTTATTATACAACATATGAAAGAATAAAGGATAAGGCTTACAGAGGTATTTTAGCAGTTGTAAGAATAAAAACCAAGGGCAAAAACTAACTTTTAAAGCCTTCTGTATAAACTTCAAAAGCACTGTTAGAATGGAGACTGAGAGGCAACAGAAATCTGTTGTGAAGCCAGAATCTAGAGGTTCGTCTTGTCAGATTCATAAAAATTCCGAAGTCCATGCTTCCAAAAAGATGCACATAACATTACAGTGGATGTTTGTGGCAAATTGAACAATGAAATTTCCGACCTACTGCAGCAGTGAACAGGTGAAAGTTACATTCACTAACAAAAGAGTATTGCAACGTGGAGTTCACAGCACAAGGAAAGAGAGAAAGGATATAGACTCAGGTACCAAAGAAAACCCAGAAGAAGGCACCCTAATTTATTTAACATTAGCCCATGGATAAGTGCTCACTGAAGGTTCAGTTCTCTGTGACTTAGCAAAAATTTTAAGAACTATCTGATGACCCTCTTTCCTCCCCTTCAAAATAACTACATAAAAATCAAGAAAACCAAGGGCAAGCAATCTGCAACCAGTAGTCACAGAGGTTTATTTTTCAAGGCAGTTTAGAGATGATTTGGAGTTTTCTAAATACGCAAGATTATCCCTTTGGAATACTTACTTTAGTATCATATATCGTAACATACTTGTCTTTACTTGAGATTTCTTCTTCTCATCAAAATGTTCACTGTGGATGAAATGAAAACTCTTCCCCTCATAACAATTCTTTTATTTTAGAATAACTGTGCTTAGTGTGTAAAACAATCTCTAGGTTCTAACATGTTTAAAATAATTTCATCTATGATTTAGATTTGTTTGAGTAAAACAATAGTTGATCAAATTTAAGAACAGTTGCCTTTAAAGTGTGATTTTTAAGCTTCACTGGGGTACATCTGAAAATGAACCAATTCTCCACAGATCTGAACCTACCTATGGCCAATCATCACTGTACTACACACACATGAACCCTTTCAACATCAGTCTCAATAGCTGTTGTTTGCCATCAACATGTTATATTCTTTCCAGATATTAATGTATGCAAACTAGTATTAATTTGTAAGGTTAAAAGTGAAACTACAAACAAGGAATGGTTAATATGCTTAATCACTACTAAGTTTTTTAAACTTCTGGTTTATTTCACAGCAAACCAAACCTTATTATTTGGTAGAAAAAGAAAGTAATTGCATTCTACCATATCATGATTTTGTATATGCACATACACTGTATATACATACAAAATTTCTGTCTTTGGTGGTTCAGTTAGGGAAAAAATATGAAAATCTGAACACCATTTGCAAAGAAACTGTAAAACAGTGGTCAGGAGTAGCATGGTCTGTGTGCTTTACTCATTTAATGCCATTGAAAAGTTCACATTTACTCTAAAAGATTTTTTGGCCAATAATCCAAACATCTTCCAATCATCACATGCTCAAGCCAGGATCTTTCTTACAACTATGGAATCACTTGCTCAAATGCACCATTAGCGCTTCACTTGGTCAAAGCATTAGACTTTTGTGTTTTCACAAAACTTTAGGGACTGAGTTAGTCACTCAATAGCACCAGATAGTTGGGGTGAAAATATGTTATCTAAACATTTCCTCAAGAAGGGCAAGGCAAAAAGAAAAGGAAGAAAAAAAGACAAAATACAAACTAAAAATACCATCCTGTTTACTTGTTTCCTCATCTACATAAATAATGGCTATCACACCCTTCTGTGCAAATGACTCAGGTAATGACAAGTGGCCCTCCAGGAAAGGTCCTACTGTGTAACAGAATTAACTCAATGCTGGTGGTTTCGTGTCCACTGCCCGCAATGGACAGGCTTCCAGGAAAAGCCTAGCATGAAAGAAACAAAGAAAACAAAACAAAACAGAACACCACTCACTTTGTACTCTCCCTCCAGAACTAGGAAATTAGACACCATGAAAGCTTAACTAAAAATTCAAGCCACAGCTAAAAGTGCTCTGCAGTTACAAATTGCCAGCAAACAAGTAGGTTTTCATGGAGGCAGCAAAATAAATTTTACTTTGAGTAAAATTTATTTTACTCAAAGCATCAGCAGACCAAACACTGGCTACAAGAATGCAAAGGGTGCGGTGGGGAACCATTAACGAAAATTCATGAGAATTTAAACCCCAAACTTTAAAAAAAGGTGCAATGTTAATTTGTTCATTTGTACCTATATTCAAGTTACTATAGTTTTAACATTAAAAAACAAACAAAAAAAAAACTATACCTTGCATGGTGAAAATGATTTGTGGCTTGTTACATGTCTATATGGTCAAATAATGATAGCTTTTGTCATTTTAAAATGCTAATATTGTCAAGTAAATCAAATGATATTTGGCATATGCCACTGAAAAGTTATGACTTCTACCTCCTTCCTGAAGTTGGCCTCTTAAACAGTATGGTTAATTCTGGCAATGTCTGTTTGTGGTAACAGTTGTTTTGTCTTGTTTTCTGAAATGCTACATTTGAGACCAAATAAAGTATAGCTGGTTCATTTGAAAAAAGGGACTAGAAATATGCCACAAAATTATTTTTACAATACATTTTTGCAGAAATAATCTCTAGGTGAAGCTTTTTTTTATACACATATACAAAATTTAAACAGCAATATACACATAATCACAGTGAGGACGTTGGCATATTCACCAATCTGTAGTGTAAATACAAACTGCAAAGCAGCCTTCCAAGAGAACAGTGCTACACAGCAAGCAGAGCTGGCCCACTCACCAGCAAACACCAAGACGCCCCTGCGAAAGGGAAACAGTGCGAGAAAAGCAGCATGCGCTTTGATACAAACAGCAATTTATGGCTAATGGGTGACATAACTGTGGTAACAGTGACTCTCGCGCTGCTATGCATAAAGTCCTAGGACATCTGTTTGTCTTTATACCACTCCAC